>JAOTRI020010128.1:0-41974 GCA_028564885.2 Zoanthus sanctaehelenae | reverse complement strand
CTTCCTCCCCCTCCCCTTCCCGGGCTGTGACACCTCAAAAAGACCTGGTTTAATTTAATCTCTTGATTCTTTTTGTTTTTTCAAAGCTATATTGAGTAGGTTAATTATTTTAAAAAACTATGGAAGAACAAAACAAATCTGGCGCTCACCTCGAAATGATCCTATTTCAGGGGCAAGGTTTAGTTTCCTGAAAGTGGAAAACAAATTTGCAGAATGCAGAATGGGTTTACAGCTTACTAGGTCAGCGGACGTACATCCATCCAAACGTCTTTTCTCTTGCTCTCAAGTGTTTCACAGATAATCTCACGCAGTTCACAAATAACCTCATACTTTTCACAGATGATCTCATGCATTTCACAGATAATCTCAAGCATCTCACAAATAATCTTACGCGTTTCACTTGTGATAACTCTTTACTGGAGCGTGTTTTTGCCGTAGTTTGAAAGAACGAAACAGGTTTTTGACTAAATCTAGACCCCAAGGAAACATTGTCCATTGGCCTGCAATGAGGCAGCTCACCAATTTTAACCCAACAAAGATCTTCTTAAAACAGCTAAATTGGCAAAACAGAAAGTACAATTTGGCACACTTATCGCAGAATTAATTCATATCCAGCTTCACGCAAGGCACCGTTGTCTCTAGTGTGAAATAATTTCGTCATTTAATTGTACTTTACCATTACTTAATACAATTGATCGTAGCAATGCCCCCTCAAAGCAGGATCTCGTTTAAAAACCTTTCCGCCAACCTTTCCCCGTTTCTTTCCCGCCAAATCTCACGCATTCAAACTTCAAGGGTTTGAACTCTATGCCTCAAAACTAAAATTCGTACGCGAATGGAAAGTTTTTATGGGCATGTTTGGTTTTTGACCTAATATACTGTAGTCCTGTTCTGCATTCACCATTCTACAATCTGCAAACTACACCCGCCCGTGCCAGATTTGTTTTGAGAATGTGATGTACTACGACCTGACCATGGTACAACTGAACAAGCAACGGTTATACCGTATACGTTTTAGTCGACCTAGAGATAACTAACTGGCGTTGAAACGAAAGTTTATATTTTACTTTGCGCTCTTTCTTTGGTGAGAAAATTTTTCACATTGCATGGAAAATTCTTTCAAATTGTGACAAATGTCAGAACAACTTTTCGAGTATCTGACTATCTTTCCTGGGTGTGAAGCAAAATTTCCGCAGCATTTTTGTAGCAGAATCTGTAGAAGCCTATCAGAAAGTATCTGACTATCTTTCCTGGGTGTGAAGCAAAATTTCCGCAGCATTTTTGTAGCACAATCTGTAGAAGTCTATCAGAAACTCACATATAAAACGGTGCCTCCCCCACAGCCTCCTGGTACAGGATTTAGGAATACTTTCTTTTTAGCAATAAGGAGACCTGAAACGAAGGCAAAAGTGATGACTTAGGTTTAGGAGGCATAGAAAAGAAAACAATTAAAGCAAAAAAGTTGCTATGATAAAAGATGTCTTGTTACTAACCTGGGGTTCCTGGTCCCCCGACAAACTTGTGAGGTGACAAGAAAACTGCATCTTTGTATCTGTGCGAGCCATGAAAGTTACTTTAGTTGTTGTCTTTTGAAAAATAGTTCGTGATTGTGCTAGAGCATAATCGCACGTTGATACATTCATGTGACTATTTGACTATCTATTACTATTAGCATATTTTCTACATCTTGTATATATCTACAGTTACGACTACTACTACGGCAACTGTTTTATCAGCCAATATCAAAATAACATAAAACTCTTTGTTTCTCCAACAATAAACTTGCATAAGCATTGTTTTTGTAGACACTTGTATGTACAACATGCATTGTACTATAATTATAGCTATGACTACGACTATGGCTACGGCTATTGTTCGGGTCATAACTATGAATATGGTGATTGCAGTGTTTACGATATCCAATAATAGAATTTAAAACAGCGGTTACAGTTCTTATGATAGCTGCCAATCAACTTAAGTTACGCTTGTAAACAAATCTCACCCTAACTCCGAGGGGTTCATATCAATGGTACAGTAGGGTCCGGCCGTGGCGTAGTCCCAGAAAGACCAGGCGCCATGTTTGTGGCACATCTCGGCCACAGCCTCGGTATTGGTCAGAATTCCTGTAACGTTTGAGGCGGCAGAAAAAGCAACGTAAACCACAAAGCCACGCTTGGTGTATTTCTAGGAAGTGGATGAAAAATCAACGTAAACCACAAAGCCACGTTTGGTGTATTTCTAGGAAGTGGATGAAAAAGCAACGTAAACCACAAAGCCACGTTTGGTGTATTTCTAGGAAATAGATGAAAAAGCAACGTAAACCACAAAGCCACGTTTGGTGTATTTCTAGGAAGTGGATTAAAAAGCAACGTAAACCACAAAGCCACGTTTGGTGTATTTCTAGGAAGTGGATGAAAAATCAATGAACGACCGTTATTGAATCACTATCAGACAAAATTTGATAAAATAATTCGTTCAAGGTTACCATTTATAATCCCTGTGGCTCGAATGCCTAAATGAGACTGAGATATACAGCAACGATTGTCGCAAAACGTTCTCTTACTCCCGCGGGATAAAACAAACGTTGCACCTACTATTAACCTTCTTTTGTCTCGGACTATTTCTGTCTTTTTAACTTAGTTTGTTTTATACATCTATAGATTCTTTTATTTTCCTTTTTAGCTCGTGGAGAGCTATCAGGATAGAGGTGGAACTAGGATGTCAGACATAAACTATGGAAAAATTGTAATCGATTTCCGATCGTCTCAAGTTCGTCAGGTACATTCATGCACTCGTTAAATGGTCGTTAAGAATGCTCTTATTTGGCTACCAATGAAAGGTGTTCAATATGTCACGTGATATCTCAGTGTTCGGTACATTACTTTGGCAAACCAGCACATGTGATTCATCACACGTTTAGTACATTAATCAATGAACAACAGTCAAAATACAACAACTCCCTGACACAGTATCTTAGTTACTCCACCAACTTACCACAGGATACCTATGTGATTGCGTTATCTTACATTGCATCGCTATATATATTGCCATTAGCTATTTATCTGCCACGCATTCACCCGGATGAAGGACTGCAGTCCCGAAACATGAGTTCTAAAACTCTATTGCTACGATGTACAACTTGATAAAACTGAATATCTCTTGATAGGAAATTATACTTTGGAATAACCTATAATGAGATTACTTACAATCAGCTCCTTTTCCAGCATTTCCATATCAACCGTACCCGATGAGTTGTCTTTAATTCGTACTATCTGTAACATGAAGAATGATTAGCTCAAACTCCCCATAAATGAACACAAACTTTAGTATCCCCATAAATGAACACAAACTTTAGTATCTCCATAAATGAACACAAACTTTAGTATCTCCATAAATGAACACAAACTTTAGTATCCCCATAAATGAACACAAACTTTAGTATCCCCATAAATGAACACAAACTTTAGTATGGAGTCAAGTGTTTAAAATACAAGATCGAAAATTTGGGCTTGACTGTTATTTTCTATAAACATGCACGGAGGGCCAGCACTTGACTAGATTTTTGCCGCCACGTCCAAATAACAACATGAATAAACAATAACAACGGCGACGACAACGACAGTAGCAATAACAATAACAATAATGATAATATTAGTAATAATAATTAATGATAATATTAGTAATAATAATGAAAACTTTAAGAATAACCTTACAATTATTTGTTATATTTTCACCACTCCAGCTTTGGCACGGCTACTCGAAATATTGCATGCCATTAAATTTGACTAAAGATGTTGCTGTAATAGCCATGCAATCAAATTTTGTTTATTTACTCATTAAAGGTAATAATAAGTTACTTATAAAGTGAAAAGATTAATTACAGCGTGCGATAAATTCAAGGCTTGCATACTAATGTGGAATATGTCTGTATGTGAAACTAATGTAAAATGAAAGACAGTATCATTAAAACGATGAGAATAAAACTGGACAAAATCCCTCGATAACGAATAAACTCGAACCATATTATTGACCTATATCGGTCTTATTAATATCCGCATGGTTATGAACGAGGGGAGAACTGGGTTTGAATTGAAAACGCCAAGCATCTATGGATTGACTGGAAGGACAGGGGCTCCACATTATCAGTTGTAGAATTGCACACTATATTTGGGCATCCTGGTGATGAATACATAGTAACTGATTTGATATTTTTTTCAGCACCAATATAGTTAAGACTGTTCAGATATCTATTATCAAATTATTTACAAACAGGATGGCTATCCAATCAATCCATAGATACTTTTCGGCCATAACATACTCGTTTAGAAAATGGCAATTTTGTTAAAATGGTCATGTGTTCAGATAAATTGGAACAAAAAGACGTAAGCTGAATGCTGACTAACTTACCGTTACTCCTGTCTCTTTCCAAGGAAGAATATTTGAGTGGTGCTCAAATGGACCAACAAAAACAGCCTTTAGAGAAAACAAACAAAGTTATATAAAGACTCTGTAATCGTAAACAGGACATGCTTTTGAAAAGGCAGGTAGCCCAAGCTGCTGATACGGACAAATACTAACAGACATTTAAAAGGGATTGTTTGGGGATTTTTGAACTTTCGATATTTTTACCCAACATTTGGGCGATTGATGGTGAAAAAAATTAGATGAAACTCGGACAAGAGATTATGAAGAATAATACCAAGACACTGGTGGTTTGTTAAATTTTATTACGATTTAATGTAAAAAGTCGAAAGTTCAAAAGTCGTCATACAATTCTTGTAAACCAATAATGTTAAATTCTTTCGTATCAGGAATCTTGCCTAATTGTTGAAAAGTGTGTAAAAATTGTAATTTTTCATTATGTCTTGCAAATTTGATCACTGTTTGTGACATGCAAATACAAATTAACCAGGGAAAACCCTGAAATTAACAAATTAAGTAAAAAATTCCAAGCCGCAAGTTAAACTGAAATAAAACAAACCGTGCATTTGAAAAGATGGGATAATTTCCGTTCTGGGGTGTACTTATTTATGCATGAAGTTTCATTGTGTATATTACTGTAAGAAGTTAAGGTCTGGGAAAGAGCTAGTTTTTATGATTAAACAATAGTTCGCCCCAATACGGAAATTTTACCCCCCAGTTTTATGATAAACATTCTACCTAAAGAAAAGAATAGAACACGCTTTTTCTATGTTTTACACTCTGACAAAACATGGATGTTTTTCCGACCAATCAGAACCCAAATAGGGTCCCATCAATATTGTGAAAATTACAACAAGCCCTACCGTCTTTTTGACTTGTTGTCTTTCCAGTTTTAATGCATGGATTAGTTTGTGTATTGCAGAGGTCGCTCCGCTTCCCGTAAAGATTACTACATCTTCATCCGAGGCATTAACACAGTCCTTGACGATTTGCCTGCAACGAGAGATGTACACGGATGGGTTTCGAAAACACCTTAAGATATATACAATGTGAAAACGTTTCGATGATTAACTTAGACAAGTAATTGGTACATTTCGAAAGAGTAATTTTTTCCTAAATGCCATAAAAGTTCAATTGTATTCAAATCTGAGATTGTAAGATAAAAGTTAAAATTGATATACTACGTTTCGGTGCAACATGCATCATCATCAGGTTCAAATGCAAATATGTCTAAGTTTACAATCTAAATAGTGAAAACATTCAATGGAAAAAAAGTTTTACAATAGCACAGCTGAACAAAAGAACGATGGTAGCCAACGGGCTAAAAATACAATAGCGAGCTGAACAAAAGAACAATGGTAGGCAACAGGACAAAACTATGCGAAATAGTGTCAATGCTAAACAAGAAAAACTAAATAAATAAATAAAGTATTATCAAGTAGATAATAAAGAAATGAAAACTATGTAAATAGTTGGCTTTGATAGAGGAACTCTGAATATTGAGATCTGGCTGTAAGTGCTTAATAAAGAGCATTTCAAAGATTTTAAAAACAGTCAAATTTATTATTACAGTGCTTCAGAATTTTAAAGTTCAATTCTTGGACGGCCAAAGATCGAGAAGAAAGACAGTGATCTTTACGGAGGTGTCTGCCAATGGACTTGATTGTTGCCTGTATTCATCGATGCATGTCGACAACTATAGCCAATATAGCTTGAAGTACACAAGCCACATTTAAACTCATAAACAACACTGTGTTGTCTAACTATTGAAGGCTTCTTTTCACGCATGATTAATTCATCCCCGATGGATTTACTGGTGAAAATTCTGGATTGATGAACTTAGTTGACGTAATTGTTGATAAATCTGAGATTCATAAAAAAACTCTGACCAACAAAAGTAAAACTTTGGTCTGCTTTCAAAGCTGTAACAATAAGCATAAAAAAATGTTCAAGAGGTTTTAAGAAAGTAATATGTCTAGTTTTATGTTTCATTCTTATGATAGTACTTCCACTTTTCAAATAGGCCATTTCCGAGTTCCTTGTGTCTCTGTTTTAATGCAAGTCTAAGTGCAAAACCATTCTTATGAAAATGACCTCAATTTGCATGATAATGAAACTGAATACGGAACTCATTTTCATATGAAAGGTTTCGCATTTAGACTCGTTTTGAATCAGAGGCACAATAGAACTCGGAAATGGCCTATTGTGCCAGATCAACATTGGCCTCTGTTTCATGTAGAGGCTTGGTCTATTGAAAGCAAAAACTCATTTAGTAGATTTTAACTGTGTACCTTGCTTCCTTTCTGAACTTTGTAGTCTGTCTCGCAGTGGCGCTTGTTGTTGTGTGAGTATTAGCATAGTATGAATGCACATAATGTTGGATAAAGTCTTCAATAAAGCTTAGAGGCCTGCAAAAATGAATAGTTATCTATAAGACTTGGTGGCAAGTGAGCCATTATCATACAGAAGACTAGACAATAACTTGTAGTGTACTTAAAAATTTTAAAAGGTTTTCAGTAAATAGCAACATCACTTATATATCTTACTAGCACTTTTGCCGTTTAGCTGATATGAAGAAGTTGGTATACTGATGAAATTCTATTACGATCTTTGTGGTAACTTAGGGAAAAGGGACAAAACATCGCGCAACAATCAGTCGAAAAAAAAATTCCACTGTTCATGCATTTCCACAATTGATGTTTTTAGTTTTACAGCTGATTTGAATCTATTCAATTTAGAAACCGCAAGAATTGAAGAAAATTGTTTTTAGATTTGCTGGCTTGGAACTTTCTCAATCCATAACTTGAGGTTTTGGAGTTGTATGCTAAAGTATGCTGATGTGCAAACGTTACAAATTTATGTTAATGTATGTTAATGTTAGATTGTTACTGACAACGATGTTAACCCTTTCACTTCCAATCACTTATCAACACCAAACTTCTCCTTACATAACAAATACAAAATAAAACATTTGGTAATGAGAACACGAGAATTGATCAAACAAAGTGAACTACTGATGATTAAAAGTAAACTTCTCTCAAATTTGTTCAATGAAAAGTGAGGGCTCAAGTTGGGAGAACTTAATAATTCAACCGGGACTGAAAAAGTTAACAATAGTACAATAATAGGGACCGTAAGGTAGGAGAAAGTCACAAAAACGTAAACGACGTCCGTTCCGGACTCGAAACCACCTTCCTGGTTTACTGTTTATTTCTTTGTGCAAGCAATTACGGTTTTTTGCAGCTTTGTGAATAGAAAAACGATTTAATATTTGTCCGTGGAGCCAAACAAACGAAAAGAAAATTTTCTGTATTACGTCCATGTAGTACCGACAGCTCTACAAAAGGTCCTTTCACCATGTTGTTATTTTACCGACAACTCCATGCACGTGCTTCTCTCTCTACATTCCAACGTGCAGTTATTGTATTATGTAACTATTGTTCTTTGCCGTCGTCGTCTGCGTCTCTGCGCATGCCCTCACAGCTTTGAAAGGTATCTACATACATATGTTTATGTTTCAAGTGTAAGGTTGATTTCCGTAAAAAACAGTGCTCCATACATTCAAGTAGAGCGATATATATCGTAGAGGATAACTCAAATAAACTTCACGTTCATCCCTGTTCAAGCCTGTTTCGTGGTTGACCACTCATCAGGGGATTCAAAAACCGCCGATTTCCTGTTCACACCCAGACCCCGAAAAATTCAAATCTAATTACGTGACTAAAGTAACACAGATAAGAGTGTCAACAGACAAATTAATCATTTCAGCCAGCTAATTTGATTGGTTTACTTACTTTCCCGATGCAGTGTAGTCGCAATATGTAACTGAAAAGGAATGAAATATGAACAAATTAAGAACAAATTGAGGCTCAAACAACTAAACAATTGAGAACAATTGAGCATTGACAAAATTTATTGGTTAATCACTTGTAATTGCGGGCGACCAGCCAATGAAATGAAAGGACGTAATTTCACGCGAACGCAATTTTATCGCTTGGAATCTGTCTAGTTGGCCGAAAAATCACATGCAGCTCATGCATCTTCAACAAGAATCAAACTAACATCCGATCAAATATCAGAAGCTCTACTTTCAGTAGAAAGAGACATTTTGAAGGTTGAACCACTTGAATGAACATCACAAATAGTAACAAATGATATAAATCAGGCCCGTAGCCAGGATACTTCGAGGGTTCTAATTCTGGGCGTGGGGTCCAGGGGCCCGCCTAAGGGCCCCGTTGGGGTTAAGGGGCGAAGCGATTGGTCAAATTGCTAAGACCGGCAAGCCTTATTAATATTCATTACTCATGAGGCTACAGAAACGTCGTACGATTAGGAAACAGCTCAAACACTAGTAATTAACAGTGCAAAAATGCCGCGCAAGTCTGTAATAAATTACAATAGGTTTGATTTTTACTAAGGGGGTTCGCTGGCAAAAGAGGGGTTCGCCCGAACCACCAAAAAAAAACCCTGGCTACGGGCCTGCAAATGTCATTGATTCAGTTTTAACACGAACATCAAGTCACTCGCATAAATGTGACAATTAGCATTCCGCTATAAGTTATAGTTACAGTAAGTTTCAAAATAAAGAGTTTGGGGCATCAAGTCAACAGAAAAAAAACAATACGGTGATTTTGTTTACATTTTATTCAGACTCAGGTTCTACAGATATGGCTAATTACTACAACATTGCATTTGTAAATGTGTTTCAATTCCAGTTTTAACATAAATATTTAGTGCGTGTGCTTTCTTTGATCTACATGTACGGCGTATGCAAAAATGTTACATACAATACAGTGGTTTCAGTGTTATTAAAAACATAGTTGGCGTTTTTAACAGATAATGCCACTTAAATTGAATGAATGAGTTTAGGTAAAAATTTCTCGTTTCACTTTCATATTTTATTCTCTGGTATAATTTACTTAACTTGAGTAAACAAAGAGTAGGAGACAAATACAAACATAAAACATCCAATTTCACTTTCTAAATGATCATTGTACTTTCAATGCAATTTTAAATAAATTATTGTTGTGTTAATTCAATTCACCTTGACTCAGTCAATATGTTTGTTTTGTACTTAAGAGTGCTTTTATTTGCAACGTGAAACAACAACAAACAAATGTCAAACTTCACACCAAATAGAACTGTTGTCTAAAGGAATGATAAACTGTTGCTACTGTTTCACAAGTCTAGTAAAACCACTCTAAAGGTGCCTTTGTTTGCCTTATAGCCAAACCATTGACCACACTATGCAACCTTTTACATAGGGTCGAAAATATGAAACGACAACAGAAAATGAACACAACGCACTGTTTCAGAATAAATTCATTACCTCTGTAAAGACGTGCATGCATTGCCCTCACCCGCACTTTCCTAACCTTTGGTTGTTACTAGTTATTACTAGTTTATTGGTTAATCCTGATAGTTTATTAGTTAATTTTATAAAAAAGACTGCCTTGACTTGTTTAATTTTTCTTCTCATACCTTGTTTGAGACCATATGGACCGTTAAACATTGCCTCACGACCAATAATACTTGAATCAATGTATTCCAACAGCGGGTTCATCATCTCTGTTTCTTCTTTGTCCTCTATGTTGTGAGAAACAGGTTCTCGCTCTAATTCTTCGATAAATTGATTTTGAATTAGTGCTTTCTGAATTGTTACTTCATTCTTCATGTTCTTCTGAGTTATCATCTCCTCAGAACTATCCATATTAGAAGGTTTTCTCACTTTTTAATGACTTGTCTGCTCTTGTTCTGAAATCAGAGAACAAAAACACATACTATAAATTGTTGCATCCAATGTACTCGAAAAGACATAGCATGATGTGCTCGTATACAGAGAGACTTGATAGATAGATAGATCAATTTTCGCGTAATATTTGCATGAAACCATAATGACGCCATTATGACTTCCTTTTATGTAATCTTTTCATATTGTAACCTTTTTCTTTTCTTGATTTCCTTTCGCGATGACCAAATATTAAGAGATCTGAAAAGAAATAACTAGAATACTGCTGAAAAATAGCAAATCAGTTGCTGATACCTAAAACTGTTTTAATTTCACAGATGGTTGCGGCTTCGTTAAAATCCTTTACTGTCCTTAATTTTATACTATAATTGAAGAACAATTCAGGTGGAGCAACTAAGTTGAGGACAGTAACTTTCGTTAAGTTTTTTTATTTGTTTCATCATTATATAATATACAATAATAATGCACGCCGAATTAATGATGTAATAAGGCAGGAATATGCCGTTTAAAACCTATATCTTCAGTTTTCCCTATATATCGAGAAGATACTTTGAATCACAAAACCGCAAAAATTAATTACTAATTTGTTTATTATCAAACTCTCTTCAAGCTTTTGACCAAAGTTTGAATACTTTATTTTGTTATCATATAAAAGCTTCGTGGAGATTCCGAGTAAAGTTAGAATCCATGAAAGACTTATTTTCCATAGCCCGGCATAGGCATAGGGTACAAAATTGACTATGATAGCAAAGCCTTAATTCAATGATTCAATTCAATTAATTTTCATCATATCTTCCTTCTATATTTTTAGCCCGAAGTCATAAACAAAACCAAGCCATGAAAAATGCAGCGAGAACATCACAAGTTAGTTAAATTAATAATTATTTTCTATAAAAGGGAAAGCAAAAGTTGTTGTTGTATTTACACCCATAACATGCTATTTATTTGCAGCTATGAACTATAGATAAAACAACAAATAACTTAAACATTTAGTGATAAAAACAAGCAATAAATAAGTAATAAATTTATAAATAACTTAAAATTAATAAATAACTTAAAACATAAAAAACAAAATCGGTTGCCAAAACAATGTTTCTGAAATAGTAGTGGTGAAAGGGATGTTAAACATAGTCTTCATAGTTTATATTTTATGTCATAGTTTGTTTTAGAAGTGCCTAAGTGTTTCCACGCTCCTTCACACGCGCACGCGCCTAGTAAACTCGTGCAAATAATAGGATTTCTTGAATTTTTCAAATAGTCTGAAAATATTGTTCTTCATATTTTTACGAGCAACAGAACACTAGCTTTTTCATGTCATATTTTTTGCTATGTAATTAGATGAAAATATGATTCAGTATAACATAAGTCATAACAGCAAATAATTCCTTATATAACTTATACTTTACCTATGTCAGAAAGAGTATCATTGGTAAAATATTGATATGGTTCCTGAAAATAAATGTTGAGCATATTTTTTGCACCACGTTTCTTTGATGGCACATTTTGTTAAGTACATAAAGAGTTGGCCAGCTCGCTTCTTCATAAGCGCTTTAGAAACTATTACAACGGTAAAGACTTTTCTATTTTTTTATTGCTTCAGTATCTTTCTTCACAACATTTTTATTACCGACAGCAGATACAGATATGATAATTTTGAAAAGTTTCAACTTGTGATCAAGTTGTTTCTCCATGTCATCCACAAATGACCCTTGTGTTTGCTCGTGTATAAAAACTGACTTGTGCGTGGCGGCGCCTTCCATTTTTCTAATTACTAAATAACCACTTGTCTTACACCGGCTATATTACCCGCAATGCATTCGTTTCAACTCGTTTTCCTTTCTTACTCACCCATAACCTGATTGTACTGTTCTATGTTGACTAACTTGTTTAGTATTTAGCCTATAGACTTAGCTTTCGATTGGTTTGAGAACAGACATAGTTTGTTTCTACGTTACAAGGGTTGTAATATGGTATATTTTTGCCGCGAATCTCTATAAATAATTAACTTAACATTTTAATCCCTGTTCCCAAGTGCTAACGATCCCTGATCCTTGTTACAACATTTTCATCATGACGTAAAATGCCAACTTTCTAAGAGGAACATGGCTCAAAATGGCAGAAAACTAAGAACGACTCAAAAACAAGCTCGGGCTGACTGTACAAAAATGAACAAAATTTTTTAAACCGCTCACAGAAATGAGAGCAATTTAAAAACGAATTGAGTTTGAAACAGCCAGAAAATTAAGAGCAATGAGCCTCTGCAGAGTTTACTGGTTTTAATAAAAAAGAGTCACATTTCATACCTATGTTATGCTCTCAGTTGATTAAAGGCCAACAGTGCTCACTGCCAAAAAATTGTGATATAAAAATATTTTAGAGATCAGTTTCTACAACAAATATTATTTCTTTTTTAAAAAAGACTGCTCTTGATGAGACGCCAAACAAACTTGCAGTTGACGTTTAGAATTTAAGCTCTTGGCAATATCATTAGTGTGAGCTGGCATTGAAGGGTGAATAAGAACTGTTTTTAACAATTATTTCTACACAATTAACGTTAAATTGCTTAGTATATAACATCAACAAGAGCAACTAATAGCTAATATTCTTGAAAAGTATGTAACGCAGTTTACCTGAAGATTTGTGGCTTTATTTGATTATTGATTTGTGGTTTTTTTGTCCTTAAGGTTGTTTAATACGTTTGAATAACATGCTTTTTGTAATATTGGCTCTAGCAAACCAGCAAAAAAAACGAATGAATGCTAAACGTCGACCACTTAATATAACTTATGCATATGAAAAGAATGTGCTTATTTCATCCAACAGAATTGATCACGGTCTGGTAGCTGTAGCGGCTTAATATATCCAAAGGCAGTGTTTGTTTGAATTAGAATTTCAATACATTAAATACCGTATGTAAGTTTCAAACCTTTTTATCAAGTATTGCTTTTTTCATTCAAAATTACTGATACCAGTATTTATGTAAGTCAATACATAACATAACGAGCTTGTCATTCATATCTGGTGAGAAAGATATAGAATGCAGATCAAGGGCATTTGCAACTTATTGTTGTCCAGCAGATTATCAGATTATAATGACGATGACGGTGATGATGGTGATGGTGATGGTGATGATGGTGGTGATGATGATGGTGACGATGATGGTGACGATGATGGTGGTGATGATGATGATGGTGGTGGTGGTGATGATGATGGTGGTGATGATGATGATGATGGTGATGGTGGTGATGATGATGATGATGGTGATGGTGGTGATGATGATGATGGTGATGATGATGATGATGGTGGTGATGATGATGATGATGATGGTGGTGATGATGACGATGATGGTGATGGTGATGGTGGTGATGGTGATGGTGATGGTGATGATGGTGGTGGTGATGATGATGATGGTGGTGTTGATGATGATGATGATGGTGATGGTGGTGATGATGGTGATGGTGGTGATGATGGTGATGGTGGTGATGATGGTGATGGTGATGGTGATGATGATGATGGTGATGGTGTTGATGATGATGATGGTGATGATGATGATGATGGTGGTGATGATGATGATGATGGTGGTGATGATGATGATGATGATGGTGATGGTGGTGATGATGGTGATGGTAATGATGATGATGGTGATGATGATGATGATGATGGCGATGATGATGATGATGATGGTGATGATTGCGGTGGTGGTGATTGGTCTTGGTGGTGGTGGTGATTGGTCTTGATGGTGGTGGTGTGTGATGGTGGTTGTGGGTGATGATAATGTCGATGGTGGTGATGATGATATTGATAATAATGGTGATAATGGTGATGTTAATGTCAGTGTAATGTAAAAGAGATAAAAATGTCAACGAATAGATATTCGATTAATTAACTTATAATTACTTTTATAAATGATAACAGAAAGGAGATAATATAGACTCATTGTTATTAATTTTGATGTTTTGCGAGCATTCCCAAAATTCCAAGTGGACCAGAAATTTTTCACTTAAGCTAGCCAAAGGCAAAGTATTCTAATCAAATTCTATGCTTTACCGCCGGCGCATGGAAAAGTTACAATTTTCAGCTTGTGGTTGTTCTTTTGAGAGTTAATTGTCTTTGATGCATGAGATAAAATGCTTAAGATTGATCAGAACTCCTTTGGCCAATTGTTATATTTTCTAATTTATTTGTTGTGTGGAACTAAATATAAATAATACTATATTGCCTCCAGAGAGTAAAAAACACAAATACGACAAATTCACGTCGCACCAGTCTAAGTGGGCCTTCCTATTGGAACATTTCATGCCATACTAATAAAGAAATCTAACTTCATTTGACCTCCAAAGAATCTGAATCTATAGAATTTTTCAATATTACTAACTTACTGCAATAACAAAGTTTGTTTCACTTTTATTGTGTTTTATCTTTCCCTGTTTGGCGATATTGGCATGATAAACAAAATGGCGCTATCCGGAAATGAACTCATATGCTTCGTGTCGTTTTAAATATTGTAAGCAACAGACAAACTGTTTCTCGCATTTGATTTAATATTTGTTTTAATTTTCAAATTCTTGTTATGTGAAAGACAGACTAAAATAGTTATAGCGCGTTCTCTAATTTTAGTATTACGTTCCAAAGAATGTTTGATTGAAGTCGCAGATACAGCGTTGCCTGTTTGTTCTCATTCCGAATCTAAAATCTTCTAAATTTCTTTTCTTCATTTAAATCATTATCAACCACGAGTGTGGCTCAAGTCTCTGCTTTTTTGCCTGGCACAGAACAATAAGGGTCAAAAACAAAAGCAAAAAGAACGGAAGTTTCTAAGATCACAGTCGGTTAATGCAAGGCGCTGAAACATGCAGAAACTCAGTGTAAAAATGTCAAAATATTCTATTCTTCCCAACACTAAGCTACTTAATTTTTGACATTGTTCTTAGTTTTTCATCTTTTTTGTGTTATATTAAGATAATTGAGATTTTTTATTTGGGTTGAGGTTTTTTAGTTGGCGAAAATATTATCATTATTGTTGTATTGTATATATGAATTTAACAAACAAAGTAATGTTTATACCGCATGTTGTAAAGTTTTCAAAATTTAGTTTGCGTTTTCTTTTATCGGTTTTGTCATGAAGTCTTTTAAAATGTATAGAATTTACTTAAACTTATATATTAAGGTATTTAAAGAACTATGTTTTTAAAAAAACTTCATAACTCCGACATTAGTTAACTTTTGAGCATCAGCAAATAAAATTGAGAAAAGGAAGAATTAAGAAAGATGACAACCTAATTAAGTATTGTTATTGAAATAAAATGAAAACATTTATAATTAAACTTACCCTTTTCAAATGGATGTTGACAGAAAGTATAAATGATTTGTCCTAAACGATTGACTGCGCCTTGAACGTACTAACCCAGTAACCTAGTGTTAAGACAGTAATATTTTGAAATATACAACTGATAACGGTTGAGTGACCAGCAGTTTCCACTTAAAATTTGTAAACCAAATATAACTTCAACCGCGTTATGCCATGCAGTTAAAAATATTATGAGGTCAATTTTATTATGATACATAAAAAGGGCCCGGTTATGTAAGATGAAAATGTTACGAAAATAGTAGCATATTTCAAACATAGGTTTTCATGGCCGGGAATACATGTAGCTATAAAATCCTCAAATTTGGGGAGTGATATAATGCAAACTAGTTCTTTCAGTAATCTGTTTTGATATTCAAAACGACGGTCTTCTTGGGTTCCGTGTGTGACTCCTTTAGGCCAATGGATGTCTACTTGGGTACCCTGTGGTTATTAGTTATGTACATCCCTCGTCCTCTTACACAGCACTGTAAGTTGCGACCGCTGATATCAGCTTTAACTACAAGTACAGAAACGAATTTGAAAAAATAAAGAAAAAGCTGCTAGGAAACCAACAAGAAGCTTTGGATTTAAATTTTCATAGAACAAGACATTATTTAATAGATACCTTACTCAAGCTACTGTATACTTAATACATTCCTAGTTTTATAACTCAATAAACTGGCCTCGATCACAATATGAACTCAATCACAAGGCGCTGGGAGTATTGGTAGATCGTGCGACAGCTAATGACGTCGACGGAGATCACTAATCAAGTCGGATTTCAGATTATTTTCTGATGTGGGTCTTTGTCCCTCTCAGAAAAAGTTTACATATTTTTATTATTAATCTGGTACGTAGCCAAGGTTTTCTGAGTATCTCATGATCAAATGCTAGATACAGTGAAGGTAGTATTAATGCTTATTCGAGTAACCCGTTTTGGTTTTTCTAGGAAAAGTCTTGTTAATCCCAAAATTACAGCTAAAATCTCCCCTTGTAAGATTGGAAACAAGATCGTGGGTTAAACATCTAACCCTGGGTTAGTGCTAACCGGCTTTTGAACGACTGGGCCCTGGACGCTATATAGATGGGAAGTGGTCACCGGAACCCTACGACTTTGTTGATATTATGAATTGAGGTTTTAGTTTTAATTTTAGGTACATATTAGTTACTTGCTGAGTTGCAAGGAGAGATTTGGGGCTAGCAGCATTGTCATGAAAATAATTTTTTAAAGACGTTTTTCAGTTTCACAAGATTTTTAGGGTTAACTAAGCTCATCAATATATATGCACACGTTCTCTCTGAGGTACAGTTGATAGAACTCTATGTCTGCTTTTTGTGGTAACTGAGCGAATCCACTAAAGCTCCGTTCCGTTGGTGTACCGTGATCCGAGTCATGATCTGAAAGCAGAAATCCGCATCCGGACCCGCCCTGCGGAAAGGAAACCAAGTCAATCAATTTGCCTGACACGTTTCAGCAGATAATAATACAAAAAAGCGGAAGAATTTCGAGTGCATCACGCAACACTGAATAATTGGTTTCTAAAAATTAAGACCAACTGGTTAACTGGACATGATATTTAAATTTGCTCATTAGGTAAAAATTGACAATATGAATATCCAAGACCAAAAAAAAAAGTTTGTGAAGTATAAAAACAGTCTTTTATAAGTTAAAAAGGTAATAAATATTTAACTAGGATATCAACGAAAACTGCGTGTCAGTGACAAGATGGATTAATTTTGAGCAGCAAGTGAAACTTCGTGTGGTCGTAAGACAAACACAAATTGTGTTTTGTGTTTTTTATGTATTGTTTTCTAATTATATAATATGTATATATGAACAGAAATAACTGTAATGTTGCTAAATAAAATAGCAACAGTTACTGTTCATCAGCAGGATGCCCAAATTGTGTGCAATTAATTCCACAATTGGTTAAGGTGTACGTTTTTATTGAATGAAGATTTGTTTAACGTGTTTTCTTTTTAACGGCCCAACGAAAAATATTAAGGCTCAAATTACTTAATTCATATTGTTATATTTTAAAAGAATAACAATGCACGATCTTATTTTTGCTAAAAAGTTTGAATTTTAATTCAGTTGCCTGGCGACCGGGCAAAATTTTCTAAAATAGCAACAGTATTTAACTTTTAACATTTTGATTTTAGAATGACAATGCAAATATTTTGCAATTTTATATTGAATGTCATTATACTAGAAAGTGTAAGTAATACTAATACATGTAATATCATATATGTCAACTCTCCCGCATTTGGCAGGAGTCTCAAGATTTTCAGACCTTTCTCCCTGTTTCCCGCATAACAACTCGAGTCTCCCGCTTTTTTGGTATTTTCAGTAATACAAACTTGCATAGTCAAAAGTGGTGCAAGGCAAAATCACAAAGATCCATTTAATCAAAACACCATATACATTTAAAAAATGTTATTGACAAACGGTCCTGTCACTGTTTGGTTGGAAAACTTGTTTATCTGTCGTCAGCCAGTATCGATAGGTTAGCTATAGCTTGCAAAACAAGGGAACCCCTAGAGGCTGTGCCTACCCCCTTTTGTTTTGAAACAAAAAAAGAGTGTCACAATGAGATATAACGACATGCATCCTCCTTTTACGGCAGTAACTCTTAAATATCCCCTATAATCTCAAGATCTTAGAACTTCGGGGGTTGACAGCTATGTAATATGTTAGTATCTGTTTACATGATACCTCAAAAAAACTTGTTCTGGAATGACTCATTCCGGAATGAACTCATACGGGTTTCATTCCGGATCGACACTTTCGTGCCTGAACGAAACCTGACCGCAAGATGTTCCAGCATCATGTAAACGAAGAATGAATCATTCAAGAATGAAATGGACCCAAAAGTGATGCTTCTGGTGGACTGAAACGAACAGAGCGTGCGCACTTGCAATCAAATAGTTCTTATCTGCTGTCCAATTGCAGGCTCTCCACAGCTTTCCATTTCATTCCGGACTGAAGTCCTTTGCGGATATTTTTCATGTAAACACAGAATGAATTTTATTTCGTTCCGGAATGAAACTCAATCCGGCATCATGTAAACACCGCCTCAGTTCAGGCAATCCTCGCTGTTCTGAGATTTAAATATTTGTGAGACCACTTTTAGCCTAAGCTATAGCTATAGCCCAACTATCTCAACGAATTCTCTCGCGGGCTAATGACGATTATAACACGCTTTTTACTTTTAGAAGGAAGAAAGAGTATCAATTTTGCTGAGGCATTCAACCTCTCTTTGTCCTTAATTTCTTCAGTATTTTTGTAAGTGGTTTAAAAATTCAGTAAATTTTCAACTAGAAACGTTAACATTCTCACTTGTTTTTAGCTTCAGCCTGTGCTTGTTCTTAAATTGTTCTTAATTTCTGCCAATCTGAGACTTTATTTTTGTTGAATAAAGGAAGGTGAAAGCTTCCGCATGGAAACCACAAGTTGTTTTAAGTTTGAACCTGTTCGTACATATCTGAGAATTGTGTCAAAGCTAGAGACAAAGAGCAAAAATGCATTCTTAGTTAGTAAGATAATCATCAATGCCGAGTTATTTGAATTATTTACTTAGTGTAGCAATGTATGGGAATTTCTATACAGAGGTGCTGTCAAACAAGATATTCTTCGTGCAATCAATAGAGAAAAGTGTGCCGGCTCTTGTCACAGTAGTTGAATTAAATCTTGGTAAGTTAACTTAAGTTAGTCCTACAGGATATAGAGATTACTGATGGAAAATGAACGCGTATACCGTTTTAAATATTCACGAGTTGGAAGTATCATAAAAAGAATGAGTGAGCTTAGTGAACGAGATAGTTTTCTGATACAACTGAATGTCAATCGCACAAAACATTTTCCATGTTGTAATATGTTTATTTCATTGGTAATGAGATTTATTTTTTGTGTAGCAAACAATTTTATTTCGCACTAACGAGACACGATGAAAAGTGCAGAATAGTTTCAATGTAAAATCGCTCAACAACAACTACACCAACAAGAGATAATAAATCTCTCTACTCAAAAACTGTTAGTTATATTTATTATAAAAACTAATGAAAGGTGAGGAAGCAAAAAAGAAAACAGAAAAAAAGTAGAAGCATGCAAACCTTCCCTCAGCCGTGCATTTTTCAAAGCGCGCGGTTTTTTGAGTGCGGCCGCTCTAGGATGACGTAACCTTCAGTGCTTTCACTCTTCATCAGTGATCGAAGTTTCAGATTGGACGAACAATATTTTTTCATGGTGAAACTTTGTTGCTCATACTCCTAATTGTTTACGTTTAGTACTATCAGTACGATTTTTATTCACTGCGATATTGATGGTAAATCTCAGAACCTATATGTATTTAAATCGTTTCTACTCTTCAAATTTGATTCTTAAAAGATTATGAACAAGGTCAAGGAAATGTTTAAAAGACTAAGGCAGTTTCGAAAAGATTGAGACTTTATTTTTTGTGTTATTTTGAACCAAATTTTGTTAAGTCTAAGTGTTGGTAACCAAGACTGCTAGGGCTGACTCGCCAGCTACCAGTTAGATCTACTAGGCAGCTTGCTATAGATGGTACAAAACCAGGGGTTTACATCTGACGGAATAGTTGTTTTGGCTAGACAGTGGTTGTTTCGGTGTAGTAGAACACCAGAACTTATCTTTGACGGACCAGCTGCCTCGACTAGAGTTAACTGAGGAGCTGTTTCGAAGCATGGTTACCCTTGAACGGTCTACAGCAGCCACAATTAAGCGTTTTGGGACCTAATCAGCAAAGCAAAGGCTAATAAACAGACCAAAATTCGGCCACGATATAATTAGTAAAGTGATTAAGCTATAGTTGGTGAGCGGTACCAGTCTATTGTGCAGGACGCTCGGGCGGGTTCGAATCCCGGTCGCACAAACAATCAGGATCTTAATATGAAGAAGATGAAGATGCTACCTTTGCTCTAACATCTGCAAATGATTAGGCTTTCCATTCTTCTCGTAGACCCTCGGGAATTATATCTCTGTTTATGTGTGAGTCTGTGCTGTAAAATGTCTCCGTCCTCCTTAGAGTGGTAAAGATGGTAACTTCAAGGGATAAGCAAGCCTTTGGCCAGCTGTTAAATGTATTTGACACATAAGTAAAGTCATCATCAGCCTCATCATCATCATCATCATCATCATCACCATCATCATCATCATCATTATGAATTAATAAGGTTTTGCTTACACATGAGCAAATATAAGGTAAAACAGTAAGGTTTAATTGACGTTAAGTCAGCATCATCTCAACACTATTTTCAACAAAAAATATTTACGATTGTAAATAAAATTATAATTAGCAGCCATGTTGTAAGTATCTTTGCCGACTTGATGTTTATCGTTTAGGCCACATCCCACAAACATTGCCCTTTCCATTTGATAAGCTAGTAAGGTTATTGATTACTAACTTAAACCTCCCTGCCGCAAGGATTACTGACTGGGACGTTATGGATGCATGCCAGTACTGACTCGTATAACGATCAATGCATTCGAAATCTTAGCGTTTGTTTAAAAGCGTTTTATGATAAAAGAAAATTTAATTTGGCAGGATTAGTAACTGAGTTTACTGAACGCACCCTTAGTCATTTATAAAGATTTATATTTGCAAGTGCAAATTGTGTAAATAGTTAATCTAAAACTAACAAGATCCATTGGCTAAAAATTAGTTAAATTATTTTCCCACAGTATTTCTCGGCGTTTCACTCGACTACTGATCATCAATCTATGTCTCAGATCACCGCGGAAGAACACAACTATTTGTTTTGAATTCCTGTCATATTCAAATGAGCTTTTCTTAGTTAGAGATTAACCATGTAGAACGAAAGTCTTTAATTAAAGTTCAATAAAATTGTTCAGTCAGATGCAATTATCGTTTGTTTTCTTTAAATATATAACATGTACTTTGTAATATCACTTTGGTAAATCACGTACAAGGAGCGGTAAGTCGCAAAGCATATACAAGTAAATCAAAAATTGGGCAAGGTACAACTTCATCAACAATATTTGTTGAGTGTTAAGTTTGCTGTGCATAAATAATATTTTGTTTGTGCATGTTGTGTATAGAAGCTTTATGTTGCTATCATAAGCAATTGGCTCTAAGCTCTTTTGTGAAAACTAATCAAAACATAGTTGTAAAACGTTAGATATTGATACATGAGCTTATGACATCTTATGATTCCATACGATTTTGCATCTTCAGGTTTGGAAGTGTATTTCAGGCATGCATAAATCAAACAGCAAAGTGAAACATTAAGGAAACAGCAGCACAACTCGAGTGTGACAACAGTTGCAAGTGAATTATAGAAAACCGCATGCCAAACTAGAATATACATGTGAACACTAACATGAGAAGTCAGAAAAAAGTCCTTCTTTTAAAGTTTTAAGCGTATGCAATTTTCAAAAATTTGATTATTGTCAAAAATAATCTTTCACGCTAGTGGATTTGTTAAACGTAGCTTAAGTTTTTTGGTTTCAGTGGTTAGCGATCAATGAACAGAAGAAGGAAATGGATACGAATGACAACACTGATCCCTCGTCAACAGAAGAAATTACACAAAGATTAAACAAAATAAAACAACTGGTCGTTCAATCTGTCCCGAATGAATATGTCGTCTCTTTTTCATCATTCTTGCCTTTACATATGGCTGCTATGATGGGAAAAGTTGCAGATATTAAAAAACTTGTTAAAACCAAAATGGCTGATACTGAGAAGAGAGCTCATGACCAGCGGACGCCACTACATGTAGCATGCGCAGCGGGTCAGAATACGGCAGTACAAGCTCTGATTAGTCTTGGAGCTGATGTTAATGCAAAGCAAGAAGGAAAAGTAACGGCCCTAATGTTGGCTTCCTGCTACTGCAACAGCGAAACTTTATCAATGTTACTCACGCATGGGGCTGATGTGAAAGCAAAAAACATAAATCTTTGCACCGCGCTTCATTTTGCTGCAGCTCGTGGTGATAAGAGAAACGTTCAAATTCTGTTAGAAAATTCTTGTGAAATAAATAGCATAAATGTAGATGGAGCGACACCGCTTCATTTGAGCTCTTTAAAAGGACATAAAGAAATTGTTGAGTTGCTAATACAAAATGGTTGCAAAATAAATTCTCTCGATAAGTTGGGATATTTACCGTTGCATTATTCTTCCTTTGGAGGTCACGAAGATGTATATAGATGTCTAATGAAACACGGTGCACAAACGGTTGCCATTAGCAATAACTCTGTTACCCCACTACACGTGGCTGCCTTCTACGGACAACTAGATATTTGTAAAATAATACTTGAATACATGGACAGCGTAAACGTCTCGACACGTGGACGTGTTACGCCCCTAATACTGGCTGCCATGAAAAATAACTACAAACTTGTTAGGCTCCTCATCGACAACGGAGCAACTTTGAGCGCAAGGCACACCTCTGGGAAGACAGCTCTTCATCTTACTTCACAGAAAGACGTTGCCGAGTTACTATTGGATAAAGGTAGTCACGTGAGCTACGTAGACCAATCAGGTTGCACACCTCTTCACACAGCAGCAATAACGGATAGCACAGAAATAATTAAGGTACTAATTATTTGCTTACATTTGTGATTACGTAATAAATACAAAAACTTAGTTTTTTCTGTTTTCTTTAGTTGTTAAAAGTGATCATTTTTTCCTTGTCTTAAATCTTTCACAACATAATAGTGTTATGCCTTAAAACCGTTGGGCTCGTCAATCACTTGACAAAAGTTATCAAATAATTTAAATAAATTCCGCAAGCTGATCTATATGGCGGATAAGAGACTAGACAGTATAAAAATGAAAACAAAAATTTACTCTGGCCAAGTATTTGGCAGTATTGTTGGGCATCTGACGTCATACTTGAAAATCTGAATGATATTTGTATTTTTAAGGGCGAGATTTTGATTTCATAAAAAAAAACAGTGAGAAACAGTCACAGCAGAGCACACTGACTGAACACCTTTATGTTTGTAGTGCATTCTTGAAATTTTGTTTTGTTAGCCATATTTGCCTGATGAATGTTCTCGTTCCTCAGATTAATAAATCATTATTATGATAAAGGTTAAGATTTATGCAGTTTGAGACAGTTTTCTGCAAATACAATGGATTATATAAATCCCATTATTTCTTTCCTCAAATCTGTCCTTTATGTTGTATTGCCCACTTTTCAGTTTAATCCCTGTGTTTATTCAAAGGTGTTGTTAAAAGCAGGAGCAAGAATCAATTGTAAGAATAAACAGATGATGACGCCATTGATGATTGCCGCGAGCAGAGGATATATCAACTCTGTTCGAGTGCTTTTAAAGAAGGGAGCAGGACGCGAGGAAACCAATACATCCGGGAATACTGCACTTCACTTTGCCTCCGAGAGAGGTCACGTGCAGACAGCTAGGATCCTTTTGAATTATGGGTAAGATGATCTGTAAAAATTAAAATAGTCTCTTCTGCTCTTCTTTTGTTCTTTCTCCTCTTCTTCTTAATTCTTCTTATGAATAGCAAGATAAGCCGTCGTTTGAGATCTTGCAACATATTACATCTGCAAATACTTTTTAAAAGTAAGGTGCTAGAGAAAGTAAGAAGAAAATTATGTTAGGAGAAGTTTTTCAATAATTTGTTACAGCAACAACAACAACAAACTTTATTTGTACCTAGGAATTTACAATTGGTTTGAAAAAAAAAGCTTTTAGTAGCTTAGTCGAGTATGACGTTAAAACCTTTTTCAGCTGTGATGTATTTGCACAAGACAACTGGGGACTATCACCAGTGCACCGAGCCGCAAAGAACGGCCATTTAAAGATGATCGAACTTCTGGCGGCAAGAGGAGCAGACTTAAATTGTAAAGATATGTGGCGATATAGACCGCTTCATAGGGCTGCTGAGAATGGACACCATTCGGCTGTTCAGCTGCTCATAGAGCTGGGATGTAAGGTAGTATTCTAGCTTTTTTTGAAATTTCAGTTGTGATTTACTCGTAATATCTTTTGTCTAACGTCTTTGCAATTGTTTTGATTATGTTACTGGCGTTATCTAAACAGAGTTTACAAATGTGATGTGCCGTAATACTACGGAGCTCTTGTTATTTCTATTTCAAGACGAACAAGCTAGATCAGTGGAACTTCACTGCCCTCCACCGAGCTGCTGTCAGTGGACACACAAACACTGTACAGGTTCTACTAAAACACAAAATGAATGTCCAATCTGTGGATTTGTTTGGCTTCACTCCTCTACACCGTGCTGCCGAAAATGGACAAACTCTCACCACAAAGCTATTACTTGACAATTCGGCCGAAGTAAATGGTACAGATACAGTGGGGATTACTCCTCTCCACAGAGCAGTGGAAAACGGACACACAGACACAGCAAGGGTTCTTATTAACTATGGAGCAAATGTTAATGCTCAGGCTTACGCGCCGAGTCACGTGATACAGACGACAAGCAAAGAGAAGCAAACTGGAGATCTAGATGTTCTAAACGAAAAGAATAGAGAAAATGGTAACTTCTTAAAACTTTAGATAACCAACAAACAATTTTTAATAATAACTTTGCCTGAAACCTTTGAAAGAATACTTTAATATAGAAAACGTTTATTTTTTTTAAAAGCATTTTGGATGTACCATTTCTACCTACAGTTATATATGCTAAATGTGTCCCTTCCGGCGGTTGGTATATCGGAGGACATAATGTCCTGATAGATATGGCCGTAGCAAAGATTTTTTTAGTGGGATGGGCAACTTCTAGAATTTTGGAGCAACTTTTCAGCTACTTTTTGAGAAAATTGAAGCAACTTTTCAAACATTTATGAGCGACTTGTGGACAGCCCTTGTTTGAATTGTTCTTCAACTGGTACAGGATTTTAATATTGGAGTCGAAAACAATTGTAGAATTACACACAATTCCGGCATCCTGCTGATGAACAGTAACTGCTTTGTTATTTATCTATCTTTAGCAGCATTCAAGTTATGTCTGTTCAGATATCTATATTTTAATTAGCTAGTACATTTATGCCCATTACTTGTAAGTGAAATAGATTCCATGAAGCATCGTATAGTTTTGTCAAAAATAAAATACAAACAGCAGTAATAAAAACATATTTTCTACATTATTTATAAACTTTACTCATTACGCATTTCTCTTGCTTTTTCGTTTTTCTTGTATTTTGTTAGAGATACTGTTGTATATTCTACTATGAATGTCAACATTAGAGCACTACGTTACGGTACAACATGCTTTCTTCTTTATCTTCGACCGTCCAAGAATTGCACTTTAAAATTCTAAAGCGCTGTTAGTAATAATAAATTTGACTGTTTAATCTTCGAAGTGCTGTTTATTAAGCACTTACAACCAGATCTCAATATTCAGAGTGACTCTACCAAGAAGCCAAGTTATTTACATAGTTATATCATTTTTATTTCATTTTTTCTTGTTTCTTTGTTTATAGCATTGACATTATTTTACATAGTTTTGTCCTCCTGCCTGCCATTGCTCTTTTGTGCAACTCCGCTATTGTGATTTTTTCCATTAAACGTTTTTCACTATTGATTTTATAAGATTGAAAAATTTTGATATTTCCATTGGAACCTGATGGTGGTGCTTGTTGCACCGAAACGTAATGCACTAATTCTTTAACATTTCTCGCCATTGACTTTATATTGTTAAGTTTAAAAAGGGTAAAACAAATCCTTTCCATCTCAGGTTATACTCCGCTTCACGTAGCTTCCCAAAACGGTCATACCAACACAGTCGAACTGCTCCTTGACAACGGAAGTGACGTCAATATACGTGATAAATGGTATTATACACCACTTCATCGTGCAGTTGAGAAAGGCCAAACACCAACCGCACTGCAGTTGATAGAGTGTGGCGCTGATGTAAACGCGTCGGACAAGTGGGGATACACTCCCCTCCATCGGGCAGCGCAAAACGCTTTTACCGATACGTGTTCAGTGCTAATATCTCAAAAAGCAGATATTAACGAAGGAGACCATTGGGGTTATACGCCATTACACCGTGCTGCTGGGTAAGGTAACTTTATTCTAACTGAACTCTTCTTCGTAGTAACATTAAGAACCCTTCCATTACTCAGATAACTTAGGTGCTTCATCTCCTCGCCCCATTCCTTTGTGTTCCCGTCCAAGCGCCGATCTTCTCTTCCCAGTTTCCCATATGATGAATGCGCTTGGATTTTCGACCTCACGGCGAAAGAAGAGACTGTTTTACAGTCTACTAAGTTGCCGGTTATTGTTTAGTTTGTGGACAATTAAAAAGTCAACTTGCTTAGTAACAGAACTACTTGCGTGACCTTCGTAGTGTTACTCAACACGGGAGGTTCTCACCGTAACAAATTTTAAAATTCGATAGGCGAGGCCATGTTTTAAAAGGAATATGTACAAATTTCTAAAATTTTTTGGAAAATGAAAAGAATTTAAAATTTAAAGGCCGGGGATAAATAAGCATGGCTTATGTTAATAGTATAATGAAAATTAAGCATGGGCAGAAGTACCTAGGTACGAGAATTTGACATATGGAAGGCTGGATTCCGTCGGAGAAAAGGTACTTTTTAAACAAAACATGCGATATGAAGAAAAAGTACACATTGCAGTTTTATGAATTTAGCTTTCCTAAAACGGACTAAAGGGGTCATCAATTTCGTTTGAGTTTATAATTAAAACTTCTCTTTCTTTACAGATTTCCAACTAGCAGTTTAATATACTCTTAATGTAATTGTAAGTCACATCTCAAACCATACCGCCACTTTCATATAGTGTTAAAATATCTCCCTAGTTCGCAATGTTCAGTCGCCAAAAATATCGTTTGAAAACGTCTAATATAATTCTCGACGTACACATTTTTAATTTTCTTTAAATTAGTGATGTTTTTTTATACCAGAGATGGTTATGCGAACACAGCTCAGATGTTGATCCTTCTTGGTAGCAATATTCAAGCAAAAGACAGGTGGGGCCTCACTTGCTTACACCGTGCCGCGCAAAATGGTCACATTTCAACCACGCAGTTATTGTTGCAGCATGGAAGCGAGGTTGACGCATGCGCAAATGATGGAGTAACTCCCCTGATGCTAGCGGCGTATGGTGGGTACTACGATGTAGTGGAGATTCTCGTTAAGAATGGAAGCAGTGTAAACTGCACAATGAATAACAGCCTTACAGCGCTACACTTCGCAGCTCACAATGGACACAGCTACGTGGTAGAAATCTTGATAAAAGGTGGCGCTGACCAACAGGTATTAACTATATAAAAACATCAAACAAACTGCGGAAATAAACATGGTATACGTATAACAACGCATGTTGTAGTTATAAAAATATATTATACTTAACGTTTCGTTTGTTACAACAAACACTTCGTTTGTTAAAACCCTTTTAATTCTTGAATTAAATCCTGCCATGAATATTAACATTGGCACTGAAAATCTTTTCTTTTCTAATCTGCTTATCATTGTTTTTCAGTTTATTACCTAAACTATTACTAATATAATATACTATTTACTATTGTCGCGCGTTGTATTTTAAATTTCAATTAAATTGTAACTAATTGTAACGGTCGCTTCAGAAGATAATTGTTGTAACAAACGAAATGTTAAGTTAAATATGTTTTATAACTACAACATGCGTTGTTATACGTATACCATGTTTATTTCCTCAGTTTGTTTCATGTTTTTATATAAGGTACGATGGCCTAACAAGAAAAATATTTATGAGGTACTAACTATGGTGAAATATGACGTCACAAAAATTAAAATTTCTGAGCTTATGCGATTTATCAAAATCATCTGAGAGATCAAGACTAAAAATGTATTCTTGCAAAAAATCAGAATGTTGGTACAAATTGTCGGCGAGATATTTTCACAGATATGGTCCAATGACTTCATACAAATCCTTCTAAAAATAGCTTGGACCATAAAGTTATGGTCCAAGATAATTTCATAAGGATTTGTATGGCGTCATTGGAGCATAACTGTGGTAATACTTCCTCCCTGATGGGTGAAAAATGCTAAATTTTGGCATGGAGGTATTTTTCGTCTTGATCTGTTCGAATACTGCAACCAAATTAGTGATTTCACAAATAAACGTTTTGTGACGTCATGACCTCGGTACTCTATAATCATTCTAGCTAACCGCCATATTTCTCCCTTCCCTAACAGGAGTAAAAAAAAGTTATTAGACTTTCGTTAAAAAACGTGCTGGGCGCTAATACAATAGTCTTGAATTGAAATAGTCAAATGAAGGGGGAGGGGGACGGGCATGTTTGGAGAGAAATATAGAAAATTTACTACACTACAATCCTGCTCATCACTTACTTCACGTTTGCTCTTTCTGCAACGGTGAACGTTTGCCTACACTCAGGTATCAACTAAACGATCCTCTTGGGAAAGAGGGAAATGGGGAAGGGGAAATAGAAGGGATTAGAAAGAGGAAATGAAAGAGATGGGGAGGGGAGATGGAACCGAAGGGAAAATGGAAGGGATGGGGAATGGAAGAGATGGAGAGGTGGGATGGAAGGGATGGGAGACAGGGAAATACAAAGGAAGGGGGAGTGGACTGGATGGGGGAAAGGAAAATAGAAGGAATAGGGAGTGGAAAGGGATGGGGAAGGGAGGAGGAAATGGAAGGAAAAGGGAATAGAAGGGATGGGGAAAAGGAAATAGAATGGAAGGGTGAATGGGAAAGATGGTGGGGGTAATGAAAAGGATGGGGATTGGAAAAGAAAGACATTAGGGGAGAGGGAAATAGAAGGGATGGGGCAAATGGAACGGAGGGAGGAATGAAATAGATGGAGAGGGGAAATGGAAGGAATGGGGGAAAAGGAAGGAATGGGGGAAAAGGAAATGGAAAAGAGGGGATGGGGAATGGAAGGGAAGGGTGTGGGTGTTTCAAGATTAATTATGCCCTTACTGGCAAGGAGACCCTAAATTATACCCTTAACTGTGTAATGTCATTTATGGTATGCTGCGGTAAAAAGAGTTAAATAAAGGATAACTTTTACACCTTTCGTTTCGAACTGGAGCCCTTCGTCATCATAAAAAAATTCTTTTCACTACGGTGTAAAACTGTTTTTCTCTAATATGTATTGTAGTTACTGTCGAAAACATGTAAATAATCACTACTTATGAACAAATCTTGAACTTTTAGTTCTGTTATTTTTTTAAATCCTATAACAAGATTCGCCTTTTTGCAGGCGAGAGATTCTTGGGGTTTCATGCCGCTACATAGAGCAGCCTACAGCGGCCACAGAGATATCGTTGAGTTTTTGATAAACCAAGGAAGTGACCCAAGAGCAACAGACAACTTTGGTTTGACTCCTCTTAAACGTGCAGCTCTCTGCGGTCACAAGGAAACGGAGAAACTGCTGATAAGTTACACCGTGGAACCACTAAAATAATTACGTGATTGCTTTCATCTGGGATCTTATTATAAGGAAAGAGTCAACTCTTATAGTGCAACATGTAGGCTAGTGGCTCTGTGTACTGGCAACATATCAAACCCATCGACCAATGTATTGAACGGGTTTTCTGAGAGACGCAAAAAACAGCGGGCAAAAACGTTTTAACTACTGGCTGTAATACCTCGAAGCCTTGGGGGAAAAGGGGTGAATACCTCGAAGCCTCCGGGGTAGCGGATATGCGGGGGGGGGTGAAGATGTGAAAGCCTTGCGGGTAAAGTAATGAAGACCTGAAAGCCCCAATAGTCTTAGATTCACTCGGTATGTTTGTAAGTCTCCTGACCTTCAATCTCAACAAAAGTGAATTTCGTTCATCGATTCCTTATGTCATTCAATGCATGCTGGATGAAATTCACGAAGAGTTATGCATGAAGATGGAAGTATAAAAGTAATTGTTGCACAAGAGGCAACAGTGAACTGAATTGTAGGGCTCTGAAACCATTTTTAATCTCATAATTTATGGTCTTGGTGATAAGTGGTCGTATTCCAATATTCCATGATAACTAGGAACATTAAGCCACAAGGACGGGAAAGTAAATGGCGACGACTCCAAAAACAACCTTTCTAATTCGCTATTTCAAAAACTCTTTGTGCGAGTCGTTACGGCTTTGTTATTGCGTTAACCTTTGTTAACAGTAAAACGATTATATGTTTCTCTATGAAGCTAAAGAAATACCGAGAAAGTCTTTTTCTTTGTTGTCGTTGTTAGTGTAGTTGTCCTCGTTGCTAAAGGTTCCTGGCATCATAAATAAAACACTCCATATTCACACATATTTTTGCAAAATAATCTGCTGAACAAAACACTCTTTATAACTACGGATTACTTCTGATATTTCTTTTTCAAAACAATTTGCATGCTTTTAAAGTTCAGAATATTTTTCAGTATAGTTAGCTAAAAGGAGTTTGAATTAAGGAAATGCAATCTAACAGAAATGTTTCACCCGTTTCTCAATATAAAAAAGAAAAACCTGTGAACAATCAGAGAAAGACTGACAAGCTTGAGTCATACTTTAGAAAACTTTAGGTGATGGTAATTGTAACAAAGAATATAAATGAAAACAAAATGGAAGTGAAAAGGGAATGAAGACTATTACTACTTTTTTTAGGACAAAAAAACAAAACACAGAGAGAGAATAAGATAAGAATGAAATATGCTACTTGAAAATAACAAGTTGTTAAGTGGCCTCAGGGGACTGGAACTCATCTCCGGTTTCTGTAGTACTAAGCAGATGAGAGTCTTGTGGATTGGACACTAATCCATCGCAGGTAATTAGCTCCTAGCAGACGCTAGTACTCATTTACCTACTCCGGAAGAATGGAAAGCTAAGTTGGCTAATTAGGCGGAAGAAAAGTCGCACAAATATTGAAAACTCGGCAAAACCAAGGATCAAACTGGTGACCTTGTGGCTTGAAGGCAGAGGTCTTACCAACTTACTGTGAAAACGCACCCACCCACGGCTGCTGTTAACTTGCTGTTAAATTATAGAAGAGCTAACGCTTTCTCTGTCCATTCTGCCGCTTTCGCAAAGTTTTCATCTTTGATTGATTTAAAGAACTCTAACATCTCGGCATATCTTTCCTTGATGTCGAAATTAAGCTTAGTGCTTTTCAGTTTTACCAAACACACTGGACACAAAAACATCGGGCGGCGATTGGCTTCCTCCTCGTGATTACTGCCGTTCATTGCACAGGTGAAGTGAACGCAGTGCATCAGACAGAACAGGTGGCAAATTTCGTGGCACATAACCTGACGATCAAAAAAGGATTATTCAAGATTAAAAACAAAAAAAAATAAAAATAAATAATTTATTTAACGTCAATTGCGAAGGAAGTGGTTGCCCATTCTTCCTAGCCAGAGGCTAATGTTTAATTGCTCGACGGCTTAGATCTTGGCGTGAATGTTGGTTTTGCAGAGGAAGGAAAACCGGAGTACCCGGAGAAAAACCCTCGAAGTCAGATTGAGATAGACAAATCTCAGCCCACATACCGAGCCCAGGAATCGAACCCGGGTCGTAGAAGTGGGAGGCACGACTGATGACCGCTATGCCAACCTGACTCCCAAAAAAAATTCCTTCCTGTTTAAAAATTTTGCTATAAGATACTCGCGTTTCAACTCTGAACTCTTGAGTGTCTTAAATATAGTTGATGAAGATCGGTGTGGCTGATCGTAATATAATTACTAAAATTTATTCTCGTTCTCTATATTTATCTTGTCTTATTGTACTGTTATAGTCTGACTATAAGTTAAACATTCCTAAGTTCCATCGTAATTTTTAGTTCTCACTAATATGAATATTTTACAAGACAACGAGAGCAAGACTAAAACGAAAATTGTAGAATTTAAAATTGTTTTTGTCGCCCTCTTTCATTTGAAAGCGGGAAAATTAGGCGGGAAAATTGTGGCCGCGCGTACTGAAAATTCGTTTTTACAATTGTGACTATTTTCATTCAAAAATATGTAAACTCCAAAGAAACATTTTGCCCATCTTTCATATCAAAGATGAAATGAAAGAACTAATTGTAGAACTGAAAAGACACCAAAAAGATCGACACGCAACAAGATACGATTGTATCTCCACTCTCATTCATGTAAAATATTTTAATAAATTTGCTTTATTTTATTAATTTTCGGGTTTATACTTGCTTATCATAAGTTATGCATGTTATATAAAAACAAAGCACTCTAGATTCTTCGGAAACAAACCATATGTTGCCCTCGTGAGCAGTTATGTTTATGTTCATCGAATGTTTTAACTCGTTTCCAGTGCCCTTTTCGCTGACATAAATGATCGGGGAACCGGAAGTAAACTTCAAGTTAACGCTTGCTAATATCCTTTTGGAAGGCTGTTAGTAATTAGTATGAACTGTACGCAAGGACTTTCGTTTTCATAAATGTAAATTGTTAGCTTAGTGACTGGTTTAATTTATGTGTTTTTAACAGATATCCACTGCTTAGCAGATGCTTTGAATCCGAAACCGAAGTCAGAAGAAATGTTCAAGCGGTCGTCTTTGAAACACAGTCAGTCGGCAGTGCTCTGGGAACATCATAACGAAGAAGTAAATCGTCTCGTTGAAGACAAGAATCTTCAGGTTAATTGGAGAGAATGGGGTCCGTATCTATCTGAGAGACAGTGGGGTACAGTAAGAGAAGACTACTCGCACGATGGAAACTGGTAAGGCTGGATTTGTTAATTAATCTTTTAAATAGAAAGCTGTACGGTACACTTCCATTTTTTAATGGAAAGTCTAATTTTTGTTAAGAACGAGGCTATATTATCACAAATTAAATATATCGAGGTATTTAGCCTCAAATGTTCATTAACATATCTGTTTCACATTGTTGTTTATGATCACCATTCGCACAAAGTAACCGGAAGCATAAACTCACTATACTGACTACTGTGGCGGCAATTTATAAAAAAAGTTCTACTATAAAAGTTTTGCCACATGGCTGCACATAACTGCAAGGGCAGCTTGTAAAACTCACATCCTTGTTACAAACACTGTTAGCAATATCAAATAACTAAGAAGTATAAATTTCGTGATTTTTGGCAGTGAGCAAAACAAAATGTCATTGTAATCTTGACTTGTATCTCACCGTGGCCGTATGTCGTGTTCTGTACATAATTTTGTGTAAATATATATTAATACAACGAATGACACGCGAATAATGAAGACAGCCTAACTATCATCCTAAGCAGAAAATCGTGAACAAAGGCTTTTAAACTACAAAATAATAAAAACTACTGTAGAGAAAACTGTTTAAACGTGCTTCATCTGCTTATATGACATACGTTGTACAAATACATTCAAGAACAAATTTACTAAAATGTTTTGTTGGCTGTTTCACTTGTTCGTGTCAATCGGTTTTGTTTAACAGGAAAGCATCGAACTCGTTCATATGTTTTATCAGAAGATAGTATACCGTTCTTCGCTTGTCTTTGAAAGTAGCTTTTAAGCAACAGTTTTAGCCCAACCTTTAGAGACTTTAAAAAACAAACTATTTGACCTTACCACGTGTGCCAAATGGAAGGCTTTTATGAAGCGTGCGCACTCACATGCACCGTGTAGAATACTGATGATCTATAATGTATTTTATATGAGATATATTGGCCAACCATGTCACAGTTCAGTATATAGGCTGGTAGGTGATTATTCACACTTTGCCTTATTAGCATACTTGTCTGTCCATACAGTTTTGCTGCCCAGCTGTTTTAGTTAAATTGAGGTTTTTTAACAGTGTTAATTTCTCAGGAATTGTAAGCATGTTTAGGTTCAAGCAATTTAACGTTTATTTGCAAGATAAAATTTCTCAAATTATATATTTTATTTAGTTATTGGCCTGTTAAATTATGCTAATGAAGCAGATTGTAAATAAGGCCAAGTAAAAAAACTAATAGTTTCTCGTCTGGAATTTTTTCCAAAAAGGAGGCGACCGTTTTTACTATTTACTATTTTTACAAGATTAGCTCATTTTTTATTTAATGGGTTTTTAAGGGTCCCAAGGCAAAATGACCGTCTATATATGCATGTCAAACAATAACCATACACACGTATGAGCAAGATTCTTGCACTTTTTAAATTTAGTTTTATTTAGAGTGAAATTGCAGACTTGATAAGTTGACTTCTAATAAAAAAAGTTGATAACCAGTTTTAGTTAGGAAGAGGAGTTAGTCTCAATTTGTTTAAATAAAATATGTGGTTGGATAATAACTTAAAAATTTCTTAAGTTTGTCATGCAGCAGGGTCGACTATAGTAACTTGGTGCGTTGGTGGTTTTGCTTTTGTCTCGCAACAGCTGCAGATTGGAAATCAATCAGGGGATATCTGTAGATTGATTTCACCACTGCAGTGGATGCAGAGAGAACCGTCATGAACAATATGCTGCGGCAGCACAATCTGCGAGTCGAATGTTAGTTTGTCAATGGCGAACATGTAACAAAGTGACAAAAATTGATATAAGGATTTTTTTTACAGGAAAACATCCAGAATAACAAAAATTAATATATAACTGACTCAATATAAAGTTTTTATATAAAAATAGTAAATAGTAAAAAAGAAGGCATCTGCCAGAAACAGGCGAGAAGAGATGAGAAATTAGTATTTCGTTTACGTAACCTAATAACAGCCGACGTTTGCCTAACTAGAGTATACCTGATGGGATATTAGAAGGGGCGCAGTAGCTCTTTTGTGAGCCCTTTTGTGAGCTCATTGGAGCCTGGGCTTAGTTTCGGTTCCTGTAGAGTTAATCAGATGATAGTCTTTCATTCTCCACTAATCCAGGTTAGCTCAGAGCAGGTGCTGGGACTCATTTACCTACATCTGAAGGATAGAAAGCTCTTTCTCGTCCCTGGCCAAACTGCCCAACGTTTTTCTTAAGCAACAGAGCTTTTGCACGAGAAAGCAAAATTACTCTGAACACATAGGATTTTCAAAGTTCTCATTCAGTGATTGGGTATTGCAAAACGAAGAACAACTATATAATGCGGAATTGAAAATGTTTTAATTGAAAACTATGAACATTCCTGTTTTCAGTAATGACAATATGAGAGAATTTGGAGAACACTGATCGTGACTCAATTTTTTCAAAAACTTGTCGCTATTCTAACAAAACGGTTTTTGTTAGAAACCACATTGGGGGGAGGATGGAGATGTTTTCGGAAAGAAAAAGCAATAAAAGGCGGAGCTGTTTTAAAACGTGCTTCAGTTTTGAACAAAGTGTGACGATGCAACTACTTCACGTGCAAAAGAGGGCACATAAGAATTCAAATTTCATAAGTTAAAAACTGAACACAACGTATGTGTTTTATTTTATATACGTCGCGTTAATTTCTCTACTAATTATATTTTAGTTTTGCTAATATATAATCAACAAGAAAATAAACTCCGATGTAAGAGGTTGACATTATTGCGTTTTTTAAAAACTATAAAAAATCATCCCAATTTCGGTAGATCTTGGGATCCAGTCATGAGTGGACTCGAGTTTATGTACTTCAGGTTGTGACCTAAAAGGATACTCTAAAAGTAGGTGATCGAGAAGGGACTGGAATCGAATTTTCCGATGAACACTTCGTGAAAGAAAGTTTGACAGCCGTTTCCAGAAATTCTTTCAATGATTTTGTATTTAGAAATTAATGACTGCAACACATACAGATTTGCTGCGCTTGTACAGTATAAGGAACGAACCATTAGAAAAGTGGCAATAATTATAGAACACCCCGCAATTGTTGTTAATATATTTCTGTATATTTGTGAGGTATTGTTTTTTTAGCGTTGGAAGATATTTCTTAAAACATATTTAAATAAGCATCTAAAATCAAAATTGTTGGCTATATATATGTGTTTTGTCGAACCAATCAATTGGTTATTTCTAAATAAATAAGGCTATAAAGGGTACGGTGTGTGCATGGCCGTCAGATTGCATATGATTTCCTAACTTTATGGTCGTACAGTACATGATAATATTATAATTACCTTTCGCTGCTATTTAAACAATTTTGTCCTTCTTGTGAATAACAAATTTTTAGTGCAAGCATCGTATTCATAAGTTTTAATTGCCTCAATCACTTCTTCAACACGTTTTAAAAAGCAGACCGGTTACAATTGGTAAAGATTAATTACTTTATTTATATTCTTATTCGCATTTTTATTCCGCCAAAGCAAAGGTGAGGCGCCAACCATTCGTTCGCGTTCGGAAGATAATTCGATTCCAGTCCACACTCGATCACCTCCTTTTGGAGTATCCGTTTAAGTCACAACCTTTGTGGATCAGTATATAATCGTGTCCAGACTTCCGCACACGGCTCTAACACAGGGATCCCGCACACAGTTTTCGTTCAGATTAGAGTTTCCTGTATTTTTTCCTTGGGGAAGAAAAACTAGTATGCGCGTATGCCAAGAAAGAAAAACTTAGAAATCATTTGAGCGCCGTTGAAATTTTTAACATGACGTTGTAATACTGTGTTTTACAAATTTTATACCGACTCATCGGCGAGTGAAATTTCTGTGAAATGGCAGAGTTTGCAGCCTTCCCAATTTGAACTACATTTAATTGTAAAATCAATCAAGTATAAATACTGATTTACGCTCGTGGTTGCATGTGGCATGATAAATAAGCGTTGAAGCATTTATCATTCGTTCCTTGAAGAATAGTTTAACTAGATGAAACCAAATCCGCTATAACGGACTTTTGTCTGCTGAAAGATCAAATCATTTAGTACATATGGGTCGTGGCTGTGGGGGCTGACTCCGCTAGCGGGTTTTGTCCGGGAGGAACAAATCCGCCAAAGACAAAATCCACAAAACACCGACTGTCATAAATGAACAGTGGTCTGTTTTGTTTGGAGATAATCGCAACACTGACAACAAAAGTTTTAGAATTGCGTTGTTTCAAATGCGTACCCAAATACTTGGTACTGCTGTCGGTAGCAAAGCAACTGCATGCATGAAGCAGTTTAGTACTTTTCTACATTTTTCATTCAAACAATACAGTTTCTCACAACTTAAACTTAGTAAAACGTCTAGACTGGTTAATTAGGAAAATACTTTCTAACTCAATTAAGAACTCAAACTAGGCTCAAGATGGTTTCAGTATAGTTGCAGAGGACCTTTTAAAATACTCGAGTTCAACTAATAATGTCAATAACTCTAATTATCTTTATTTGCATTCTATGGAATTAATTTTGAGACGGTGAAAAAATTGAATGAAATTCTTTGATCACATCAATGTTCCTGATTTAAACGAATATATTCCTGTGCAGAATAGCTAAAGTGATTTTGATAAACTGGTTTAATCTTTTTTTCCATCGTTCTTTCAAGAGCTTGGTTTTGCGCGTAAAAGTCATCTAAAATTTCTGTCATTACACAAACTTGAGTTTCTTAAGTTATTTTAAAAGTAATGATATTGTGTAAAGGTGGGGTCAAGCGAGCATGACAGTCGATGAGTGTTCACAAAGGAAATATGGATGAGAGTTTTGCCTCAACCCTGTTCCACTATTATTGCCGTTTGATCGCCCACACAAGAGTTCCCTATCTAGAGGGATTGGCTCTCTACAGCGACTATGTTTTATAGTTTGAGAATAACTAAACTTTGTACAAAAAATAAGATAAAGAAACTTAGCCCACAAACGTGGGAAAATAAGGCAGTGGATAAAACATCGAAAGGAGATTTACAATGTAGTCGACCAATTGAAAATACAGAGGCGTACCGATTTAGAAATGAATTTTTATGTTTTTTATGTTAATTTTGAATTGAGCCTACAAAACCCAAAAGTTGCTGCTGCTGACCAAAAAGATCTCATCAACTGTCATGTAGAGATCAAATGACCAAAAACTCTCATCAACTCTCATGAAAAATTAGAACAAGTTAAAATTTGATGAGAGCGCAGGAAAGTCGATAATACTGCATGAGAGTTGGAAGCCAAACGAGAGAGATAGTTTGAACTTACACCAACTCTCATCGATTCTCATGCACGTTTGACACCCACTTTAATAAATAAATAAAGACTTTATTTAGGTGTCAAATCTTTCTAGCCGGCCAAAGGCCTACTAATTGGGGACACCATCTTTACCACTCTAAGTTGGACTGAGACCTTTCAAGGGTATTCTCGTTATCCAGATGTTTTGTTTAATTGCTCTACTACCCCTTTCCTAAAACACCACCTTACACTGTAATGGTATCAAGCGATTGGCTTTTATATAATTTTAATTTCTGAACTTTACAACAATTCTGTTTTACATATATACATGAGTCACTCGCGGACCACACACGCTCACACCACGTACATGCGCACTCAATACTCATATCAATACATACACTACCCCTCTAATAATTATTTTGTCTGCTAGAGAAAGCTGGGACGAGTCGAGGTGAACATTCTGCTTTCGACTTCCTCAGTTCCCGGAACATGTGGCATACATGTAAATGGCAATATATATTTCTTAGAATTCATTTCTAATTTTGGCTCAGAAATCATGTGCATGGCAGTAAGCATGAGTGCAGTCAGATAATACAAAATGTATATCAGTCGAGCCTTGTGCTAATTCAAAAGTTTCATATGATGTTACACTATGCAGTTACAAATGTTGAACAGTCACTGGGCGAATATTCCTCAACGTATGGCGCTACTAGCAACAGGTTTTATCCAGCAAAGGCCACAAGCGTCGAAAGTTCCCAAGAAACTGCCGAGTCAGATCCAGAGACTGCACCCCTGCGACATCACAGAACCTACACATTGACAAGAGAAAGGTAGATCCTTAAAATTTCCGTATTAGGGCCTACTGTTGTTAAATCATACGGAGCACAAACTAAACCTTACCCAGACCTTAATTTCTCTAGTAATATACGTGATGAAACTGTATGCATAAATAAGTACGCCCCAATACGAAAATTATCCCAATGCATCGATCAAATGGAGGCTTAAACATTACATCCTCCCGTGGACAATTTCCCAGGCATTTGAACTTTTGAAATTTCCCACCCCCAGGACAAACCATTTAGGATGCATTTGTGATCAAATGTCCCCACCCCTTATGTAACAGCGGATTTGTTCCCCCTGCAGAATTGGTTCCCCTACGATCAAATTAATTCCGCTAGTGGAATTGGTCCCCCATTTATAATCATGAGATTCTTATGGATTTGGTTCCCCCAAAAAAACATTTACTAATCTGAAATTTTTTGCAAAAGACTTTGCAAATATTTCTTTTATTAACATTTTTGCAATACTTGTTTTATTGAAATTAGTATTTTAGATTATGAACTGATAAGAAGCAGCCCACTAAAATACGCTAATTTGATCCCAAATGACTATGTATATAAAACACGACAGAAATGATTGGTTAAGTTTTGTATTAATACATTCAAATGAATATTTGAAGAAAAAGATTGTGCAAATATGTATTGTCATGTAACGAATTAATAAATAAATGTGATATTAGCTTGCCTGTTTTTACTTTAAACGATATCTGGTTATCCTAATTGTTAAGGTGCTGGTGTATTGTGCGGGAGGTCTCAGGTTCGATTCCCGGCCGGATCAACACTCAGGGTCTTATAATAATTGAGGAGAAAGTGTTGCCTTTGCTCTAACATCTGCAAATGGTTAGACTTTCATGTCATCTCGGATAAGGACGTTAAACCGTAGGCCCTCAGGGATTATATCTGTGTGTGTTTGTGTGGTGCAATGTGAAAGGTCTCCATCCATAAAGCCTTTATTATTATTATTATTGATTCTTTTCTTGTCAGCGTTTTTTAAGCCTTCTTGTACCTTTCAGGATAGTCACAGGGTAATCAAAAACTTTTTCTGATAAAGTTGACTTTTTTTTTGGACATTGTATACAATTATTGCTTATGGCGAAATGTCCTAAAAAGAATGTTTTTGTACCATTGTATGGGATAGAATGTTGGATTCACTTAAATTCACTGTGGGGATAGATCATATCCACTGGCAGATATTTTTTTATTTCCAAATGCCTGACTTCCAGGAAACATCCTGGTATCAAATTCTTGCCCCTGTGAGCATTAATCCTGGTAAAATACCCTGAGGTTGCCCCAGGAAGGGGATGTTTAAGCTTCAATTTGATAGATGCGTAAGTTCTTGGTGGGTGTGGGTGGCACAGATAGTACAATCTTTGCTCTCTGTCCACATGTTGACCAGTGCGATCCTCTCTCTGCTAAGATTAGGTCAGATTTGGTCGGCTTACTTTTCAGCTAATTCCATCATTCCAGTCAGTAGGTAGATGATTGTACCAGCATCTGCTGGGAGTTCACCTGTATAGGATCAGTGTTCCATCCAGGGAAGTTCTTAACTAAAGGTTGATTCACAGTTTGATATAAGCACACACATACTATTAAGCATAAATTAAGCATTTAATAAGTATTCTACATGTGTATATTATTTATTTTTCTAGCCAACAAATCAGCAAAGCATAGCCCTTCCAACAACAATCAATAAAAGCATATTATTTTTTCTCTTTTTTATATGGTGTATAATTTGCTTATTTATCACCAAATTGTTTCTTTAGAAACACTGACACAGTTCATACTAGCTTAACACTTTTTATTTTCTATAGAATCACATACATGTATGTACTCACATCAAATAACTAAATTTTTTAACAACAGAATGTAATTTGTAAACTCACCAAAATTTCCTTACTTGTTAATATTTAAACAAGAGTCTTGAAAATGCTAACTAAAGATAAAACAAAACGTACAACAATGTTAAGATTCAAAGTTAATCTGGAACAAAATATTAATTAAATGTTAAGAGTTTGGTTATCTGATTGAATTATTATAATAATAGCTAATTGGTTTTAATAATTATTTCTCACATTTCAGCCAGACCTGTTTCTTTGCATCAACTTTATAAACAGCTGGTCAGATTAATATATATTTAATGTGTATTTTCTTTATTCTGCTATGAAACTATTATTGATTAATATAATTTTCCAAGCCAGTGTTTGTATCATTTGTTGTTATATGTACTGTAGGACTGGCTTTTTCACTTCCGATCAACTCATGAGGATTTGTGCTCGTGTGGTATATGGACTCCTGCCTTGCTGGCCATACAGTACCAACAAGTGCCATATGATTCCATCCATCCTATTGGGCTCCTTACAGTGGCTTGCATTTGCCGAGTATCTTCATTGTGTGTTAAGCTACTGGACTGGTGAGATGGGACCAGCAATTCCTCGGGGGACACTGGTTGTGGAGTTAGCTTTGTTTGTCTCTGGACTAATATCATATCCTTTGGCTTGCAGGTACGTGCTTTGGATTATGTATTTATTATCATTTATAATATAGATGTCATTCCACAGTATTTGGTAAACAAATTTGAAAATTAATTTTGAAATATTTAGCCAAGAGCATATTTTCTTAATTGCTTAGAAGTTGAATTTTCATAAAATATTAACCCTTTGACTCCAAAAAGGGCCTAAACCGCCCGCACGATATGGTACTGAGTTAAAGAATTCAATCTTTCTTAA
>JAOTRI020010025.1:0-19091 GCA_028564885.2 Zoanthus sanctaehelenae | reverse complement strand
TTATTGTTATTGTTATTGTTATTGTTATTGTTATTGTTATTGTTATTGTTATTGTTATTGTTATTGTTATTGTTGTTGTTATCGTTATTGTTGTTGTTATTGTTGTTGTTATTATAAATACTTTAAAAAAGCAAACAGTTTTGAGGTCTGATAAAACGTAAAATGCTTTTGTTACCTTTATGTTTTATTTAGTCTTTTGCTTCTACTGTGGCACTTGTTTTCATAAGGGCATGAAAAACTTCGTGTAACGGCAGAGTAGAGCAATAGATATTTAATACACTTAACGCCAGTGAACGATAACATATAGAGTTTTTCTTTAATTGAATTTAAATAGCATCACTTACACTGTAGTATGCATGATTATAAAAATTATATTATAAAAATTTATTCAACTTCAACACCTGTACGAACGACCACCAGCTAGAAACAACTCAAACTTTTGGCTTCTCACCTCCCATTATAGTCTATGAATTGCCTTTATATTTTTTCACGTTGTTAGCGAGCCAGTGTCGCATGATTTCCTCGATAACTTGGTTGGTTTAATGTGGGACAGTTAGATTCACGTTGTGTACAAGCTTGGAGTTAAGTTAAGTTCAGGCCATATATACCAACCATGATATACCATGATATACTGGTCGGGAGGCTCTCGTTCTCACTCTGGTCAGCTATAAGGTAGCTCGGTACCAACATTGATCAAATATGCACCAATTAGAACTAATAAACAATAGTTTACTATGAAAACTTGTTTGAAATGTTAGAGTGGCTAGGCGCGAACGTGGGTCTCCACTAATTATCATTGATACATTTATTAGAGTTATAGATTAAATTAGGCAGTGTTAATTATTTTGGACTTGAAACTCCATGTTTTACACCAAATGGTCCAAAAGAGACATTAAGTATCAATGAAGGTATAAAAATATTATTTTAATTTCCGATGATATATAATTATTTCAAATAATTTCACTGATGCTTATTCTGTTTTATTTCTCGGTAAATATCTAATTATAGCGAATATCGATTTTCGAGCATGCGGATTAAACATTTACTCTGACACCAAGGAAACCGATTTTAATGTTTAGTTTGTCAATATACTACTTTCGCTACTGAAACATTGAAAATATAAAAAATGAGAAAAAGGTAAATTTGAAACTGAGCTAGACTTGATAATACATCGAAGTATGTAACTCGGTATTAAGTTAGAAAGAAAGTGTTCCTCGAGTTGAATTCTCAGAAAGTTCTGAGTCATTGACGACAATCAAACCCGCAATATTCCGATTACCGGGTCAGACTTATACTACATTTTGTTTATAAAAGTTAAAGATTGTCGGTTACCTTAAACTATCATTTCATATTTTTTGTTAAATCCCTGACTCGGGACAACATGAGACTTAACTGATGTCAATCTACCCTAACGCAAACTACTCCGTAAGGTAAAGCTAAAACTATTCAGACAGCCTAGTTTATTCAACTCTAAGTTTGGCCTCCTTAAAGGCGCCCTGTTCCTAGTTAGATAACAAAATCAAAACATAAAATACCTGATAAATTGAGAAACGTTATTGCAAGTTGTTTAAATGTTTTCGAATAATACATTAAACAATTTTTTCCAGTATCAATGTATTCAAAGGACTTGTATCTTCTGGTGACTAGAAGCCCCAGTTGATAGTTCGCGCTTGGATTTGCCAGTATGAAATCAGTCTTCTTCTTCATAATAAGAAAGTCATTCAGTTTGTAAAGATTATAAACGAATTGATTGGTTGAGCTGACATAGTTGCCGCTAAAGCTGCATGGTCAGTGTTCCAAACTGAGCAGGCCAGAAGTGAATCAGTTGCTGGTAAATTTTATAATCACGCAGACGGATCATAGATAGACTATGCGCATGAGCAGTCCCTATTTCCTGCGCCATCTTGAGTAACCAGTTAGTACGAACTATAAAAGGGGGAAAATATGGACTGTTCGAAGTCTAGATCAAACAGAGAGAGTATAGTGTTCTGTGTTAGGTTACAAAGGTTTAAAGTTTTACGTCAATTAGTGATACCTTCTTAAGTTACTGCAGCTTCTGCCGTTCTGGACAATTATACGTTTAACCGTAACGCTATGAATTTGAAATGCTAGCATGATTAAAATATACAACGTTTAAAATGTATTTCCCCAGTTTAAATAGGCAGCAAAGAAGATGAATTGTTCTTGTCCAAAAGCGTTCATACCGTCGTCAGTAATGGTGATAATAACTTGGAATTAACGAGAATAACACTATAATTACTATAACATACAGTATTCTTCCAAGTGGCCCTCTGAAAAATAATTACCCGCTATTTTTCTTTTAAAAACAGCATGAGTTTTACAAGAACAATGATGCTCAGATTGGCCAAAAATCAAGAACAATTAAAAAAGCTCAGGTCGCACAGGCTGAGGCTGAAAAACAGATAAAATACTTCTGGTTAAAACTTTCCGAATCTTGTAATTTATGTTCCGAATGTACAAAGTAAAAACACGAAAGCACAGTTTCACATATACTGTTTTACTATTGCACCGAATGATCCACGTGTTCATGTTATACTAAACGTTCCTCAGACAATTAGCACTTTTTTCAAGGACTTGTTTTTCTGTTTCGATATTTTTCATTCTTTCAAACCTCTTACAGATTAATAGAAACAAATTAAATATGTATTGGTTTTTATAAAAAAGCATGCAGGTATATTAAAAATTATTCAATGATGTTAAAATGCTTTAAAATTTTATTTACACTGATGTTTCGTAAAATTCTAAAATTTGATACAACTTTTCAATTTTAACTGAATAGCCAAACATGTAGTTTAAGACAGCGATATTAATAATTAGCGTCAGTATAGAGTATTTATTGAGCTAAAATATAGGTAATTGAATCTAAATTAAAAGAATGAAATCCTGTATGATCCAAAAATTTGAAATGTACCCTATTATACTCTAATAGGCATGTACATTGTAAAGAAAGGTTTTTCTCAAAAAGGTTTCTTTACTCCCTTAGTCGGTTTTTGACTTTTCATTTTGTGTTTTTTTTAACAAAAAATATTTTATACTCAAAAGATAAATATTTAAAGTTTTTGATTAATTGATTTTGCTCTTGCCGTTACTTTTTGGTATTAAATTCATTTTTGACTTGTTTGATCAAGTTTGTTCATTTCTTTGGGCGTTTAGATTACCAGCACCAACCAGATAGATTTACTTAGAGACTTGGGAACTGATAAACCGAAAATACGAAAGTTTTGTTTCAAATTACAAATAGAAATGGTCTAGTTATGATGCGAATGTTCCGTTAATAAAAGCAGGTATATATATAATTCATATCAAACACCCGTATATATTGACTCATTGAGAACCGTGAACTCTCCTGGTCGATCAATTAAATGCAACAGATAGGAGCTATGAAAAATTCTCTCATTTTAGGTTTTCGATGATCTGAGAGAAATTAAAGAAATAAAAATGATTTAAAAGAAAACGTATCAAAGTTTTTTTCAATAAAGTAATCACGAAATCTAACTTTTTATTATTAATACTTTGATATATCACTCCTGAAGTAGTTTTAGTGACTTTTAAAACAAATTTTTTAAATGAAAGCTGTTTGAATGATTGACAAAATGGCTGATTATAAAATATTAAAACTGGTTATTATTGACAATTCAACATAAATTAGTTCAACATATTATATACACAAACAATAAATTAATCAAAGCACGTGTAGTTAAAACTAATTTTAAAAAACTGAAATATCACTGGAAATGCAGTTCGGTCATGTATAACCACACACTAAGGCCATGATTATATGAGACGGACTGGCCCGGTTAAGCGGGCTGAAAACTAAACCTTAGCCCGGTATTACATGTAATCGCGAGCCAAATTTTTACTGATTTCATGGGGACAGCCGGATCTCGTTAGAAAAACTCAGCCCGCTCAACCGGGCCAGCCCGTTCCATGTAATCAGAGCCTTATAGAAAGAGGTTTTGTATTTGTTTACAATATGGCAGAATTGCGAACATCTTCCAATTCATTCGCTAAATGATGTATTTAACAACATTTGTGCCTGATATTCCCAAAATAAATTGGCCTCCAATTCCAGTTCCAAATAGAAGACGTTGTTATAAAAAAGAGTGGACAAATAATTTGAATATGGCAGAAATTGTCAAACCGGGACAGCCCGGTTGTGCAATTACATGAAAAATTTCAGCCCGGTTTGCAGGGATCCCGGACGGTTGTTACCGAGATCTCGCCAAACCAGGCTGAAAATTTTCCATGTAATCGCGAGCCAAATTTTTACAGATTTCATACGGACAGCCGGGATCTTGTTAGAAAAAACTCAGCCCGCTCTACCGGGCCAGCCCGTCCATATAATCAGGGCCTAACTAACTGGGTTAAGCAGGTGGCGGTCAGTGGTCAACCTCGTTCCTAGAGCCTTTTCCCTGGCTTGGGGGTTGGGGCGGTGGCAACCCCCATGCCAGGCCTAGGGAAAAGGTTCTGGGAACGAGGTTGGGTCAGTGGTTCCTCACTTGGTCGTTTTAAACTTGTAGTTAAAACACGCACCTATTCATTTTTTTCATCCGTAAGAGTTTTTTAACCTACTTTTAATGTTAAATATTGTAATCTTTTTCATTTGTAAACTGCAGTAGATTTTCTTTAGTTAATGAAAAGCATTCAAAGTTCATTAATTGAAAACAAAATGCAAAGTCACCAACGAAAATGAATGTTTTTACTTGTTAAAACAGTTTGGGAACCTTTTATGTTTTACTATTTAAAACTGTTTCTGTTTTTAAAATTTACTCTTATATTTCTAATATAAGTTTTATGCAAACTTTCCTGTAATCACTGTTTAGTGTACAATTTGTCAGGAAAAAAGTGAAATCATAAGCACATTTTTATCATGGCGTGCTTACTGCCATTCTTTGAGATATTGACAGTTGTTAACTGAAAAAAGCTGACACACACAAAAAATTCAGTACATACCCCTGAGTAATTTTTTCAATTTTTTACATACCTTGCTCTTATTTTGATATTTTGGAGTATTTGTGTACAGAGTAATGTGTTAAAATGCCATGGCTTGCTTACAGCGATTTTTCTCTCAAACATACTCGTCATACTCGTCCAAGAAAACTGATAGTGATATAGCCTTAAAACGTAGTACTAGTAGGAAGGATCCCAAGCTTAAGGGAAAAATAATTTCTTTATTTTAGAATCTTTCGTACCCAAGAAAGTATAAAGCCTCTTAGTATTACGAGGTTTCCAACAATTGGAATTTTGGAAACTTTTAAAAACAAACTTGCTGCTTGCCTTTATATAATTATAATTATTGTTTTTATTTTTAATACATGCAATTTACAAGATCTCTTCAGCCGGCATATAGCTTTAAGGCGATCATGTTTTTGTAAATAGAGAAAGTAAAAAAAAAAATTAGTAAAAAAGAAATAAAATCATAAACACATTTTTACAAGCTTTTGCATTCAAAATGCTGATTCAAAAACTCGGCTTAGCATCACGTACATGAGTAATTAGGTCATGTTAGATGAGTCATTTATATTCAGTTGCAGGAATTTTCTCATTGACTCTCCGTCAGCTCTTGCAATGACATCACATGGGAGGTGCTTGAAAACAAACATTTGAAATTCTATATGCATCACACGCATGAATGGTAAACTTAAATATGTCAAATAAGCCGACCCTTGCTTCCGCTGTACATTCTCTTCAACAGCGAGTGCCGTAAGGAGGCTGTCGTGCGTGGAAACCGGTAAATGTACAAAATATCTATTGGAATACCTGCTAAATTAATTATCGTTTCTCGACAGAACTCGACTTTTCGAAGTGGGCGGCGGAAAGAGTGATTATTCTTTATTCGTTTTGCGCTGTGAAGTCAACTTACATATTTTGTTGATGCCACGGTGTGGAATAAGACGTGAGTACCTTAGTACATCGCGGTGCTACTTGTTCAAAAGGGATTCGATCACGATGAAGTAAATTATTATATATCTCCTCAAATGGTTTATGATTTGTAATAGTCCTTTGAAGTGATATCTTATGTGGCACAATCGAATAATCCATTCAATGACGCAGATCTCCACTCTCGCCTGCAAATGAGAATTTTCTTCAGATGGAAAAGAAAATGTGTAGCAGACCTTAATGATTTGATTGTCGTCCGCAAGTGGACAAGTGTGGTATATGTTATATATATTTTTTGCTTACTGAATCACCGCAATTTATGTACTGCGCAACTGCCAAACGGAAAACGATTGGTGAGTACGACTAGACTTGTAACGCCGACACCATTGCTGAGATTTCTGCCTTCATCAAGCGTTTCTGCTTTGTGTACAATGGAAAAGTGGAGCTTCTCATCTCACCCACTACGAAGTACTTCGCTGGCGGCATTATGTGACTGTTTGAGCCTCGCAAGTTTAAAGGAGGCGCGTTGTTTTCTAGAAAATTACCGACTACAATTTTGTTCACACATGCCTCTATCATTAACAGAAATTGTTTTTGACAATAGCACATTTTGTCAGCTTCATCTCGAGAAAATTATACAAACTGACGAGAGGGCACGGCTAGATTTTCATCAATTTCATGACATCATTAACAGGCAAGATTGCGATCCTATGGCTGCAACAGAAGATAAATTCTCTGTACGATGGAAGTGTTCAGATTGTTTGGTAAGTGCAGATATTAATTATTATATTTATTTGTACCGTTTTGAACAATTTAAGTTCGTGCTGTACTATTTATTTCATTTTCGATCCGGCTGCTAGACTTTGTTTTTCGTTTATTTATATTGGTTCAAATTTTTGCGAAAAAGCAGTTTTCTTGTGTTATTGCATTGGATTGGAAACGGGCTTCAAACGTTCGGCGCTGGTACTAATTATTTTTTCAAGATCATGTTATCATCGCATAAATCTCAGTAATTTGAGTACGGGTTTTCTCTTTATGGTTTTGACAAATACAAACATTCTTCATATTCCACATCCAGATCAACTGGATTATTAGTTTGACCCAAGTGAGTGCTAACTGCAAGTATTAAATTTCTAGTTCGATCGCAATTTTTACTTATCCTGCCTAGCTCTGAGAAATTTTAAAGGCAAATGTTTTAAAGAAAATGTTGGACTTTAATGTTAATGTTTTGTCAAAGTCATTTCAGAGTGTATAATTCCACGGAACTGAAAAGTAATTGTGGTTAGCTCTACGTTATTACCCATTTAATGTTCGTCATATGGATTAAACTACAGAAACTAGGAAATAATAAAATGTTCTAGAAAGGATTTACATCTCTTTTTTTATAATAATAAAATAATTCTGACTGTTGAAAGAAGGGTTTCATTTAGCGTAGTTTTGTGATTACATTTAGCCTGCGCTTTTCTGTTTGAAAACATTACATTATAATTGTGTCTATTTTAACCCCTTGTAAATATCAAACTGAGTTCTGAACGAAGCATCGTATTTTAATTATTTGAATTTGGGAAAATATTCGTTTTTTTGTTTAAATGTCAATAAACAACAGTAGTTTCCAAGAGTCGAAGTTAAGTGAAGTGGTAGGCAGGCAGTCAGTCAGATAGTGACGTCTGTTCTTCTTATCGTAACATCGTCTGCTTCAAATATTCAATTTTACTGACAATTTAACTCCATTTCCCACGTTTATTAAACTGTATGATGATTACTCCATTTTTTCAGACTTGGATTTGGTCAAAGTGAAAAGGCAATAAACCATTGTTTCAAATGTTACAGATGGCATCTGCAGCGGGGATTCTGTGACTGTGTATGATACTATAAGTAAACATATAATGACAAAAACAACCGCGCACAGAACTCAACTACACCAGTTATTTTTCGTTTATTGATTTTTATTCACCAAATGCTGAACAACGCGTGGTTGTCATTTTGAGATCTAGAATTAAGCCTTTCATGTTCCTTGCGATCTAGCGTATCTCAAACAAATTGCTGATTGCTTATTTTACTACTGATTACAACCAAGCGGATATCAATTGAGACACCAAAGTGCCTTTTTATGCATTATGGTCGCCAAATATGAAGAAGTTAAAAATGCTAATAATATTTCTATCATTTGACTGCTGCATTATATTTAGTAGCTCCTTTCTTCATATTTTACTGGATTCATATCAAAAGTTGAGACTATATTTAGAACTACTGCAGTATATATTTTATCACATATTTTTTTTGTCCTGGCAGCCTATTTATTTACTTCGCAGTCTAAATGACAGAATTGCAAAGAAACGAAAAGTTTTCTTGGACACTTTTTATGTTTATTTTAACTATGCCGTCAATATATTGTGTTTATTCATGCAAAACATTAAAACATTTTTTACTGTAAATTTAGTATGGTATCTACTTTTTAGTATACATAACTAAGACAAGCCAGTTCTTGATTTATATTTACAATATAAATATTTCAATAATAATATTGCTAATAGATTGAGTTGTGATATTATTAAATAAATAGGGCCAACGTTTTAAAATACTTAAAAGTAATAATTTTAACTGCTTAAATGCATTTTAACTTTCATGTTTTAAATGTTATTTGTTCAATTGAAAAGAAAGCATACAAAAAAACATGATTTTATTATAAAACCATTACTGTTACTTCACTGCAACATTAGGTTTATTCTTGTTAGTCGCACTTGAAAAAGCATTAACTTAACATTTAAATCATATATTCCATTTGTTTTATTGATTTACTTACCTTTCAACTATGACTAACTCACTATTAAAATTCAAAAAAATGTTAAAAACAGAAATCGCTGTGATTTCAATTCGAGATAACACTATCGTGGTAATTTTTTGGATCTTGTAAAATGCAATTTTTCTAATTTCTCAAAACTGATTGGAATGGCTATTGTAAGGAAAGCCTAATTAAGGATCTGCTAATACAGAATAAGAATATAAATTGTTTTTACAGTCTGTTACTTTTCTATTGAAAATGCAGAAGAATTTTGCTTAAAATGAGCATTGATCGAGTTAATGATTAATGCAGCTGCAGTAGAAACCCATTAATGTGTTGACATGATTCTGCAAACAGATGTTCATAATATATTTTTTTCTTATTCTGGTTTTTATTCAGTCTTTTGATCAACTGTTCATGCATCAGACTAAATACAAACACAGAAAAGACAAGAATGCAATGAAAGTTTAACCAACTATCAGGAAAATTATCTTGAAGTAAAATTAATATTTTTGAAAATATACATTACTAGGAGAGTTTTTTCAATTTTATCTATTTATCAGTACTCAAGGCTTTCTTGTTTGAATTTACAATATAGCAATTTTTTTTAAAGTTGAGTTTATGTAAATGATAGCCCTTTTTCAGTTTATATCAATCTTATACAAAAACTTTAAACCTTTTCCGAGGTTTAAATTTTTTGCTTGGCTTGAATTTTTTCACTTTAATCTTTTGACCCCTGGGAGGTTTTGCAATTTTTGAACAATTTTTTGTATGAAAACAATCAATTGGCTTTCTCTAATCGATATAAAGTATTGCCATGGAAACATCCCACGTTGTGTTGTCCCCAGGGATCGTGTTTTCAGTTTATGAGGTAATGGTGTCATTGAAGTGTCTTGTCATTGCTGTACTAGTTGCTGTTAAAAGTGGATTTTTGCTCATTTTTCGAGACTTTTGTACCTCTCTTCACTACTGGATAGCATCATGAACCTTGAAGGTATACGCATATTTTTTACGCATATTTCCACTCGGTGGGTTTCCACAGGTGCCAAAGGAATTTGGCTTTGAAGCTCGAAGAGAGGCAAATTCACTGAGCTGCCAGTGCATTTTTTGGAAGTTTTGACGACTGAATAACACTTCAAGCATAAATTTTGGTAGAACTCCGTGAAGGCTCTACACTCAGCAAAAAAATTATTTTTGAAGGAAACATTGTATGTCCTCGCAGAAATTTTTGGCATCCCATTATGCCTTTTGGTCATGCAAATGGTGGGAAACACATTGGGGCAAGATTGACACAAAGAAATGGCTGTAGCGTGATCGATGTCAAACTAAGATTTAAATGCTAAACAAGTTCACTGTATCTCCGTACTACTAGTACTGTAGGTCAAAATTTTGTTGTGAAAGCTGTTTCATTTGTCTCAGTGAATTTTATTATAATAAGCAACCTTTGCCAGTGGAAATAAAATCTGTGCCTGCAATTGTTTAAAACCCCTTGGATTTTTTAAACTAAAATAATACTAAATAAGACACATGTTATGGGATACAGCTATGATATCATCCAAGATAGCTGCCAGGTATCCATAGCTAAAGAGAAAAATAACTAGCAGTAAACTAACTATAGTAAGTACTTCATTTTTTTGATAGCTATAGAATTTTTGAAAAGAAATGGTCAGACAAACTAAGGTAGAAATGGTAGAAGTTATACAGTGATTTCTTTTATTGATATTTGATGATAAATTTTAAGAAAGAGAAAAGCTAGAATCTGGAGTTCTACAGTAGGTATGAGCATGCAGTTCAAAGAGTGAACTGACAGATGTATCTTACATTTTTGCAGTTGTTTACTAAGTATTTCTTTGCTCACAACCGATTATATTATGCCAGTATGATTTCTCTTTATCAAGTTGAAATGTACAGTACGAGCAATACAAGTCATTTCCTGGGATTTATAGTCAACAGCCTTTTGACAGCTACTTGCTTGTGCTGTCAAGAGTCAAAACCTTGCATTTTGTGTGGCAGGTGCTCTTGGGGAGTCTAGTGGGTATCAGCCTATAGTAAATCCAAACAATCCCACAAAGTATTTCCTCACTGCTCCTGAACCCGTACACCTTGTATCTAGAAGAAGCAAAAGAGATAGTTGGGAGATTGACAGCAAATTAATGCACTCATCATGCATTATACCTTGATGGCCTCTGTGGACAGTTTCATAAATCCCTTCATCCTAGAGAGAAACAAGCTCTTTAACTTTGTTGAACAATCTTGAAAAAATTTATAATTTAAGCAGGAATTTTACATCTTTTAGGGTGTTTTGGGCCATTGAAGTCCAAATTATAAGCTATTATCTTTTAGGGTATCGCTCCTAATAATAACATTAATGTCAGCTTTTAGATTTTGCTTTTATTGTTTATGTCCATTTGTTAATATGTAACTCATGATCAATATGTAATACATTTAATTAATTGAGTGGATTCCATGTTAATTGCAAGATTGAACAGAAGAGTTTACAGCTAGTGCATATCTCATCTGTTATAATAGACTAATCTATGAACTCGTATGTTATTATGGACATAACTAAGAACTGTTCTTGAAGTTGATTTATAGATTTGACATTAATGTATTCATGACAAATGCTTCTTTTAAAAGCTTTTTTAATCAGAAAGGATTGAAAGTTGACATGACTCTGGACTGTTAACTTGAAAATTATTAATTTGTTTTATTTTAACTTTTAACAATTAGTAAAATCTTTTGATGCCATGGCTACCTTTGTAAGTAATGTATTTCAAAAAGTTCCTAATGAGTGGTCATTAATGCAATATGATATAATAAATTACAGTATATGGGAGTCTTAATCCCCTTTCATTGCCAGTCTAACTTACGTTTTACTTGGAGCTCTTCCCCCATTGTAAACTGTTAGTAACTTAGTAACCTTGTAAGTGTTCAAAATGTCCATGATTGCCTTCTAAATTAGCATAGTGTAACTGTGCACTACACTGTAGTTTAATTCTCATAGTAATTTGAGTGCCAATTTTAAAATTAGTTCTGCCACTCAGAGCGTGAGTTTTGTAAATTTTCAAAGCCATTAATTCCTGGGCATTATACAGTAGGTTACACAGTAGTTTCTCTACTCAACTGCTTGGTCTTATTTTCATTTATATACTTTTTATCTTCTCTAGTTTCTTTTACCTGCCTCCCCCTCTGATTCAGCTGTTTTCACTACGTACATACAGTTGGTCAACAACATTTAAGCTTCATAGTCCCTTAATTACCTGCCTCACTGGTTGCCCATTAACTTTATGTACTTAGTTAGCATTGGATTGCATTACTTAATTACTACCTTAAATTTAAGAATCAAAAGAACATTTTATCTTTTCACATTTGTTGTTCTTAATTAGATAAAATTCAGCAGAATTAGCATGAATTCCTATCTGTAACATTTTTACTTACAGGATGCTTACAAACATTGGCTATGTTCCTGGCGTGTTCTTCCAGAAGTTTCTAAAAAAATGTCCCCATGTGCATCTACTTGTGTCAAAGTATTACAGCGATGCCCTTACTTTGTTCCCAATGTGGAATATCAGTACAGTGGAATGCCAGTATTTGATTGTAATGGTAAGTAGTACAGTACGTGTGTAAGATATGACTACTTGTTTGTAATCTAATTAATAGGTTTTGAATTTTTATTATACACTTTGAGAGCAGTTCGATTAACTTTTGATTTATGCATGTATATCTACCTATAAGCAAAACTAAATTTATAAGTGAAGTGTCAGTTTTATGCTTAAAAGGAAATATCATCCTAATACCTATTCTGATTAGAATAGTAGTATTTTGAAATATTCAGTAGACAAAGCCTATTACATGCAACTATGTGTGCCTTTTCTTTTGCCCACCTTACTGTGGTGAATATTAGTTTTTAAATTCAATTTTTTGCACAGCATAAAAAACAGAAGCTTCAATATACATTAGAATCGCATAGCTAACGGTGAAGTCGCGCTCAGATTGGCTATTGAAGAGAGGGTATTTAGCGTGGAATCGGAATTGTGTATGAAGCGATATTGCTGACGTGATTCGCAAGCAAAAATTGTTGCTATCGTGAAAACAAAATGCAACTCGTGTTACGAAATTATCACCTTTGAAATGAATAAATTTATTGAAAGAATGTCTGCCAAATTTTGAACTGAAATTTGAATTTTTAGAAATATTGAGGAAACCACTCATACGCACACGGTTAGATCTGTCAGCCGTTAGCTATGCGATTGAAGCGATTCGTGCAGTATCGGTTTTCGCGTGAAATTTAACGTGGAATTCATTCGTCAGGCAGTGAATTTTTCTATAATATATCATGTATTTTGGGAGCACACCTTTCTTTAAAATAGACAACCAAATAATTCAGATTAATGACATATTTTTAGTTTTTCATGCAAATTTTCTGATGTGTTTTAATTCTTAATTATGTTCTCATCACAAGCAGACAAATCATAACATGTCAATTACACAGTGCTCTGCAATCTTCACGAACAAGGATGGATGATAGCTAGTTAGTAGACTTTTATACATGTGATTGAATACACAAATGATTCATGAAGTTCCATTCTGGCAATTAAGGGATGAAAACAGGGATGCCGTTTTTCACGGGGATAGGCAGGTGGTGAATTCAACAAACATTGTTTTCATCACTCAAAAATAAATTTCATATGTCCACAGTGTAATATAACCTCTATGTACATATTTAAAATTGCATATTAAAAGTTCTTCCCAAGTTTCAAGTTCATTTTATCGCCAGCTCGATATATTAGCTATCTTATTTAAGGAATGATCAAAGCTAAAACTTTAACTTCAAGTTTCTGAAGTCGGTTCACGACTCCGTCGTCAGAAAGTTTTAGTTTAAAAAAAAATAAAATAAAAGCATCAGTAACAAGTGACACAAGAACAGAAGCTTACGTAGGCCTTTCATCAAGCTTCAAAGAACGTTACAGAAACCACCAAGGTATCTTTCCGTCACAGCCACAAATGCAACGAAACAGAACTGAAGAAGAATACAGAATCAAGAATCGAGTCTAAAATTCTTTTACTGACGTACAAAGCCATGAATTACCTTGCACCTCCTTATATTTCAGAATTACTTAATCTCTATTGCCCTAAACGAACCCTAAGATCCTCCGATTCTAAACTTCTTCAGGTCCCGCGTACTTTCACTGCTACCTATGGTGATAGAGCTTTTTCAGTTTGTGCTCCTAAACTCTGGAACTCCCTACCTTTTGATATCAGAACTAGTCCGTCTCTCTCTACCTTTAAGTGTCGGCTGAAAACTTATTTTTTTAAGAGATAATGATTTTAATGATTTTATTTTGTATATATTTAAATTTGTATATATACATATATATTGTTTTCGTATGCTTTTTACTTGAGTTTTTATCAATTCATTGTAAGAGCACCGAGACTGGTGGGGTGCTCCAACCACCTATTATTATTACTATTATTATTATTATGGAACAAACCCTTCCAATCCATGATGTGCTCCACTGGACGTGTTTATTTCAGAGGCCAGCACTCACATGTGCATAAAGCATTGCATCCCTGACACAACTGCAGTAAACTCTGCCACGTGTACGTAAAGACTTTTGGAACCAAGTATCGGCAGCAGCTCCCGGAACGTTCCTCACGTAGCCCTGATTAGTCACAGTGGTAGCCTCGCAGCCACCACTTGCGGAGATGTTGTCTCCTAGATAACAAAAGGAGTCCACAACAGCAAGTTGTAGACCATCAACAGCAACAGAGTCCATAGGTCTGCCATCAATGGGACGTGCCGTCCCTAAGCATCTGCAGCACTTGAAGGAGAGATTTGCAGTCTGCCTCCCTCGGATACCACTACATTTCTTGTGGATCCAATGTGAGCAGCCGGTACAGAGAATAGAATTTACACCGACCACTTTACGACAAACACCGCAGGGATGTTCACCCTGAGTATATAGGTTTGCACCAGAGATCACAACCTTAGTCTTTTGCATATTTACACGGAGGCCTTTTAATTCCATTCCAGCTTTCCATGAACGCAGTTTATCCAGCAGTCCCTCCATGGAGTCTGAGGCGAGCACAAGATCATCTGCACACAGTAGCTCCCAAGGACAAACTGTGTGTAACTCACGAGACGGGGCCTCGAGGAAAATAATGAATAGCAAACGGCTCAATACTGAGCCCTGCTTGACGCCTACTTGGACCTCAAAACTGTTACTGAAGGAATTATTAGTCCTGACCCTACTCCTTGCTTCAGAATACATTGCCTTGACAGCGCAAACAAGCCATTCTAAAACACCCAGCCTCCTCATCGCCCACCACAGCACTTCACGAGAGACCCTCTCAAAAGCCTTTTCCAGGTCGACAAAGGCTAGATGGAAGGTTTTTTCTTTTCTCCAGGTGTTTTTCCTGCAGCTGGCGCAATACGAAGATTTCCTCAGTTGTACCTTTGCCAGGCTCAAAACCAAACTGCATTTCATCAATTTCCACAACCGTACGAGTGATCTTCTCAAGTACCCTTTGTATCACCTTAAGACAGTGCTTTGTTAGTTTTAGCCCACGATAACTTCCTCTTTCTAAAGCGTCACCTTTGTCCTTATTCAAGTTGATAGTATAATTCATATTCCGGACACCTGAAGTTACTCCTTCCGCAATAATTGCATTTGCAATATCACAAAGAAGTTGGATAATGACTACAACCAAGGGTTTTAACTTTTTAGCCACAATACCAGTGGGACCAGGAGCTATGCACTGCTTCATCTTATAGATTGCCTGTACCACCATCTCGCACGTAATGAGAATCGGGGAACAAAGAACAGGTTCAGCAAACGGCAGGTTGTCAGCCGACCATGGAAACTCCACATTCAGTAGATGCTCATAACTTCTTGATTCTCCCTCTTCGTTTGCTTAGCGATACGGAAAATATCCTCTCCATTCTTTTCTACATTGGCAAAATTGCTGATCTCTGCCCTCCTTTTGGCGGCATAAACTGCTTTTTGGCAGCCCGCTTTGCATGATGGTACTCATCCTTACTTTCTTCATTTTTCCAGGCCTTCCATGTGCGTCTTTTTTCTTCGATAGCAGAGCTGACAGAGTCGTCCCACCACCATCTTTGCTTCCTCCAATTGCGTTTTCGGTGTAACCGCAGATCTTTTTGCTCGCATTCAGTAGGCTATATCTTTAAGGGGATGCCATTTTCCCTCCACTGGAGGAGGATGGGGTCTGTCCTCAACTTCGGTCCTGACCTCACCTAGGAACTCTTTCTTCACCTTTGGATTTTTTAGCTTCCATACACGGAGCTTTAGAATAAAGGAAGGTTTCTGCCGCTCACCTAAAGTAAGAGAGAGGTTACAAACAAGCAGCTTGTGCTGTGAGACACATTCCTCGTTTGGTATAACCTTCACGTTACGTACTAATTTGAAATGGTATTTCCTGGTCAGGATATAATTCCACCTGGGTAGAGGCGCCACCAGATTGAAAAGTAACAAGGTGGCTAGATGAAAAAATCATTGGCTGTAGAAAATTCAAGAATTCTCTCCCCTTTGATGTTACGCTTTCCATAGCCAAACCCACCATCATACACTGACAGTGGACTCACTATTAATGTGACCGTTTAGATCTCCACATACAAATAAGCACCCACTTTGCAATAGTGCACTGATCAGATCATAAAAAGCGCCCTTAGTTCTTTCATCCAGCCCTGAATGTGGGGCATACACAGAGAGTCAAAGCTTTATTGAAACGTCATTAAAAGAGGTCATTGCAACGCTTTCAAAAAAATCTTATTAAAAGCGACTGGCTTCCTACCAGAGCCTACACTCCTACACAAATAAGTACTGCATTTAGTTGTTATTAAAATATAATAAATCAAAATGTGGAATTTTGTTGATATGAAAAGCAAAACGAAAACCTTCATTGCCTTGGGGGATGGATTGATACTTTTAAAAATTTCTACGAAAAAACAGGAATTCTAAAAAAATGTATTTAACCTAAAGCAATGACAATTAATATTGCTTTCTTTCTGATTGTCAATTTTTATTCATTATAAAAAATCTTGCAATCAGTTCCAGAATAACAAAAAGAAAGCACCCTGAATATTTTTATTACTTCATTGGGAAAATTCAAGCCATATTTTAAAGTAATTTTTAAACTGTATGCAAAGAGTTAATTAATCAAAATAGTATATTGTGCAAACATTTGCCAATCATTTATGATGCACTACCGCTAAGAGTAAAAAAGTGTAACACGAAACAACGGATGCAACAACTCTGTTCTACATTGAACAATTTCGCTATTTGACCTAAGAACTGTTATATCGTTGATCTCCTATAGTCGTGTTACTAACCGTGTTGCCGTAAAACTCTAAAATGATCTTGGAGTTTAAAGCCAAAAGCAAGTGTACCAGCTACCAATAATAAACTGGAACTATGTATATTCGTAGGGCACTGAAAAGTCACCAAAATCTTTAAAACTGATTTGTAAAAAGAACATGAATTATAAGTACTTTTAAACCTAACGTTTTAAATAAATAAAACATGGCTATTTACATAGCTTGGGTGTAGATCTATCGTAGGCTTGCCTCTTTCCATGTCTTTTCTATTTAGCCAGATATGAACAACTACACTATCACATGCAGTTCCACATTCACGCGTATGGTCTCTCTCAGGCTCGTACACCTAATCATGTACGCAAATTTTAATATGTCCATTAAAAAGATTCTATAGCACTGACACCCTCGCTCGTTTGGTCTTGATTCTTGGATATTTTATTCAATTTAAGGGTATCAGGGAGCCACCATCAGAATGCAGAAGCCTCACGGAACATCCAGGAGTTACAGGAATTCGCTGGTATTCTTCTGATGACTTTATGCCAACAATGATCCGGGCAGTGAATGCAAGACAACAAACTGTTTTTCACCTATTGGCGTAGACCCTTGGTACTATAGCTGAGCCAAAACCTTTGATTACCAGAAGAATTTAGTTGGAAGGTAGAGGATAACCAATGGTTATCAGTTATAACACACCTTCTTCTTGCGTAAAAGCCACCATCAGGTTAATAAAGTACAGCTGAGATGAGACAAATAGCCGCTACCCAACAAACTGGTGCATGCGTGCCATGCCTCTGCAGTACGACCAAATTGAGATAGATACTGACTTGTGAGGAAGTTCTGATACCAACAGGCCATATAACAACCAGACACAACAATGCAGCCGGTCTTGACAACGGTGATAGCGATAATACACAAATCTCGTTTACAACTTTTTTGTTTATGTATTGTGAACACTTACGTGACCACAATCTATAATACTGAAATAAACTATGGATAAGTAAATCATAATTGTTCAAACGATTTTAGTATGTGGAATGTGTCTACGTGTTGAAATTATGGAGTGAGAAGCCCTCGACCACAACCTTAAATCCGCCCGGTGCTAGTTCCAGACGTTAAACCAATATTTTTCCTGTTCTTTGAGCTCCCCTCAACACACGTCCACTGGTTGTTTGCTCTCAGCCTGAAATTCCCACGGTACCTTATTTTAAGATATTTGCTGCCAGACTAGTTTGTAAAGGTTCAACAGATTTGCATCAGCTCACAGCACTTAACTTTCTATTAGAAACTTATAGTTATTATGCATAGATTTTCAGTGAAGATTTCGGCATCTGTTTACGGTGAGAGATCTCCATTTTCGTCAAAGAAAATTTACTGCATTTGAAAAGTATTACTTTCTAGAATTTTTTTGGCAAACTTCATAAAAAAACCAAACCAAATGCAAAGCTAGTTTTGCTTCAATTGGGTTTTACATATATGGAAGTAGAAATTTATGACTTATCAGTGTCTTACAAATCTTGCAGATTGGGAATCATTCCCGACTAATGAAAAATCAAATCTGGGCGATGATTGCAAAATTGCAGGTCCCACGCCGGAGGTGAATTTCGTTCACAGCTGTACTAGATCCTTCTGTTAAACTTAGTATGGCGTTTCTCGAGAACACAAGTAATGACTACCTCGCGTTTGTTGTCAAAAAGGCATACCTCAGTATTAGACGGTTGATATGACATTTATGGATGTTATAAATTAGTATTTTCCAACAAAAGGGCTATTACACATATTACAATCTGATTGGCTCCCTAACCTCGGGCTATTCGTGATAGTCAGAGGTGACTAGCGTTTTGTAGAAGTGTCAAATAACTATTTACAAGAACTTCTAGATAGTTCAATACTAGCCTGCGAATACAGGCGCCTTTCATCGCTCAACGGATATCGCGAGAGAGACGTCTGCGATTCACGACCAGAAATTCCATACTGATGACGTCATCTCAAGTTGTCAAGTTTGCATAATTATTTGCAAATAGAATAGAATAATTATAAAATTGCATATTATAATTTGCAAATTATCGAGCG
>JAOTRI020009928.1:0-19100 GCA_028564885.2 Zoanthus sanctaehelenae | reverse complement strand
ATAAGTTTGAGATTTACTCACTCAAAGTTTGAATTTAAAAGCATTTATTTTTACAGAACTTTTGTTGAATTGTTTGTTTTAAAGTTTAGACCAGTCGTTCATCGACACACCGCTTCAGTGTTGTATTTTATTACAGTTTTAACAAAACTACGGTTTCCCGAAAGGATTTTCAAAATAAAATAAATTGGAAAGATTGTTAAGACAAATAAGACTTTTTCCCGATCCTTTTAAACTGTATCACCTAAAGAGAACTCTAACATGCTTGAAAAAAAGTAAAAGTCAAGCATGAGAACAAACAGAGACTCATTTGATAGACTCTTCAAGCGTGAATAAAGCAAAATTTGCATAATTATGGTTTCCGCTTTGAACGCTCAATTAACCTCAAATAGACCTGTCAGTTTTCTATTTCAACATTTTCTTTTGCGAAAAAACAAAGTTATTGTAACATTCCCAGTTCCGATTTTGATTTGAAAACCCCAACGAGACATTTTGAAAGCCGAAAAAAACAAAGAGCTGAAACAAAAGTGCATCTTTATGTCGTTATTATTCCACGAAACTTTTTATTTTTAGTTACACGCCTTCATAGACAACAATGACGCCATCAACTCCGCATCAGAAGTCACGGTTCAAGACGTCACGTGCATTATTGCCAAAGTTTTGAAATTTAGGAAATTGTATCGAATCTCTCATGTCAAAACTGAGCAGTTACCATAAATACGGGTAAATACAGTTCGTTATGTCTAAAAAAGTTACTTTATGCGACGTACCAATTTGATTTTCAAAAAACAGATTTTTTTTTCTTTTCATGGTCGGCTTGGTGGTCGAATAAGAAACTAGAAAGACAAAAAATGTTTCTAGATACAGTCTTTACAGAGCAGAACGTCAATAGTGACTCAAAATTCACTCGTTGGTTTGAAATTTTAAAAAAACTGCTAATCACTCTGGAAGTTCTCTTGAGCGTAGTTGTTAAATCATAAATGCTGGTTTTCACATAATCCGCTTTTAAGAAACTCATCAAATTCAGTGTGCAGCGATGCGAACAGAAATTATGAAAAAAATGTCTCGGGAGATGAAGACACACCGATTTGTTTTACAAACAGCACACAAGCAGACCAGCTTTTCACCATTTTTTCTTTTATCGAGAAATAAAAAATACAGTTTTAGCTAAAAATTTGTTTTAAAGAGTGATTCTGAAATTGTTGAGAGAAAACTTTATTGTGCGTGAACACGGATGTTTTAAAAAATAATATAACATCAAATCGTATGCATCTCAATTAGCTTGCACATAGATGAGAAAGCTTTTACTAAGATGGATTTTGGCAAGAGATGGTCATTGTCTTTGTATCTGAATCAAAATATATTGATAAGAAAAGACAAAACCGAGGGTTATGATCAGGTCCGTGCTTCGAAAAATTAAATTGGTCCTCAGTCTAAACTTCCGCGAAGTATCACTTATTGTCCTTGATTCATACAGCAAATGGTGCTTTGAGTTTGAAACATGAAGAAATTATAACCAAGCAATCGTAAGTAGAAATATGAAATTTAACATTTTATTACCTAGACCAAAATTGGAATATAGTTAAGTATAACCTTTTTACAATTACTAACTTTAATCTTTATACGCATTCTTGTAGCCATAACAAATTCACTAACAAGTTCGAGTTGTTTACGGTGTATTACTGGTCACGCATCACAATTCACATGTTTTTGAAAACTACGTATAATTTATATGTTTATGTCGGTATATTCTGTAGGTTCAGTTTTGTTGGTTTTCCAATATTCTTTTTTACTAAAGGCTCTTTGCTGTTGAAAAATCGTAGAAACTAAATCAACAAAGTAAAAGCTTTATTTTTCAACATTGATTTTAAAAGAAATCACTTGTGTTTGGTTAATGAATCGCGGCCATGCAACCGCATGGCCGATCGCATCATTTCAAAATTAACTTCAAAAATTGCTTGTTTTATAAGCTGTAAACTGCAAGGAAGAGTAGGTACTCCAGTTTTATAAATTGTAAAAAGCAAAATAAAGATAAATTTCTCATTTTGTTGCCATGTTAAAATCTTTGAGGCGACTCGTAAATGAATTCAGAGTTTCGTTGATCATGACTTTCTTCTTAATAAGAAACCTATCGATGATCGCAATAAAACAGTTAGGTTTTACTCCTAAACTAAAGGAAAGTGTTCAAAGGAAGCCACTTCTAACATGAAAATATTTTGACAAAACTGTATGTTTGTTTCTGATGCGGCCGATATTTATTTTATCGTAACAAAAATTAATACACACACATGTTTAGCGCATCGGGCCATCACTTAAATTATCGTAAAACGATAGTTGCTTACTCTGGTAAACTTTGCAAATAATTAAGTATTTCAGTCCCATTAAAATTTATGTATAAGTGCGAAAATTAATGCAAAAATCCCTAAAAAGATTCGGGACCATCCCTATCTCTTTTTTCGGGTCTCTATTGTTTGACCCGCTTGAATCCCGAGATCCCGAGATCCCGACGCAATCGGGACTTGGTATGTATCCCGTGATTAGTACTGTATATAATGCTAGAATCCTTATGCTTCAGGGCTTTTTTGGGCTCCCTTGACACATCAGCTCTAAATTGTATTTAAATTCCTACGCTACATGGCTGCTAGAGCTCCCTTGAGACAGCAGAGGCACCTTACCTCCTAAAAGTCTTGTCTTTTTGCCCCATGTTTTGTTCATGTCACATAATATCAAATTTATGTGTTTATCTCACCTTGCTTTACTGTATAAATTACAATCTTTTTATGTTTTTAATTTTCTAAGTTACCGGACATAGAGTTTGATATTTAACCAAATTAATTCTTTTTATCCATAGTTTTATACAGTAAAATATATTTTTGTTGTAAACTAATTATTGGTTGTTTGGCATTTTGCCAAAAATACTGTAGCTGTATATTAAATAAAAGAGTTAAATCAAATATAGTTCATAAAGATTAATATTTTCAGCTGGCAAATGAATATTGATATTGTAACGTTCTGTAAATGTATCCATAAGTAAACTCATTACAATAACAACTTTAATAACTTTAGTCTGCCATATTGGCTATAAGCACATGGTCTGTTCAACTGTGCCGCTGTGCTTGCACCAGGAAGTAACTGCATGTCACAGATATTTCAACCTTTTTACTATAATTTGACAGTGAAACTGAATATATTATTAATTTCTATGTAGCTAATTGACAGACCCTGTCATCTCCTGTTTCCATTGTCCAATTGTATTAAATCTTCCAAAATATTTAGCTGCACCTCTTGCAACAAGTTAAAACATCCATTTTTGTCTTCTTAGTGCATTATTTTAATTCCATGTTAACTTTGCCTTTACTTTGTACAGCACAAAATCAGCATGGCGTAAACTGAACTGGCACTTTACTCTTAGTTTATTAAGGATAGTGTAGAGCTTGAGATGTAATCACATGGTGGTCAAGCTTAAACTAATCCCATACTGTAGTTCTTAGTGTGTGGCAATGGTTTTCACAGATGTCTGGGCTTAATTTGTGGTATATTCAAAATGGCATCTTTGATCTTAATGGCCACTGTGTTTGTCTCTTACATTTTCATACCTAGAATGTTTTGTACAATTTACAGATACTGTATCCAAAGCAGAGGAAAACACTTAGCTGACGTAAATTATTATTAACTTCACACTACCGGCCATTGACAAAACATGATTGTGAGTGTAGGTCAGGTGCTGTTTATGGTTAATTTATTTTCTATTTAAGTTTTGGCCGGGTTGTCCAATTTTTTTTTTCCCGGACAACCAGCCTCTTAATTTTACTAAAAATCAGTTGCCCGATAAACTTTTTGGCTCTATTCCAACAGCTATGCCATTGCTGATGATGCATACAGATCAATGAGAGATCATAACAAGGACCAGTGTATCCTGATTACTGGTGAAAGTGGAGCTGGAAAAACAGGTACACCTACACTGTTGTAAAACGTAAATGTCGCACCTGAGCAAGAGGTTTTATTAGTTATTAGGCATACTAGATGTTTGAGTTGGCTCAGAAATTTTATCTATTGAAAGTGGTTGCCAGTTTTATTAATATAATTTTATCAATAGTGTCTGTGTCCAGCTAGAGACTGAAGCAATCTTTTAATGGTAAGCCACGCAAAACCTGATTATTAAAAGTGTTGGTGACAAGGCTTTGTACATTCTTGTTTCAACACTCAAGGTAGAGTGGGTAAGAAAAATTAGATAAAAAAGTTGTGCCATTCATATGGAAGTGGACAATAAGGTGTAAAGTTGAAACAAAGAATGATGTATTAATTTTCTCAACGACTGCTGATGTTGATGAAAATTAGCCTCTTTGATTCCATTTCTATGAATTATTGCAAGGTTAAGGTTAAACAACCTAAGCTGAGGCAGTTACAATAGACCAGATGTATATCCCAGCAGTGTGTAAAATGAGCTTGTGTGAAGAAAACTCAAAAGTTGAGAACAAGTTTTCAAGGAGCTACTGTAGCTCTAATCTTTGCAAAGTTATTGAGCCCAATACTAAAAGGCTATGGAGAAGTGCAAGCATTATTAATGATGGCGAGCGCTCCCATTGGGCAGTTTTAAATAACACTGTTCATAGAATTTTTACAGTAATTATCTAATTTGTTTCCCTAAATGTAGTCATGCCATAGTTTTTAGCAATGAACATGATTGATGCTACTGTAGCATACTAGAATTTCTTATCGAAGTGTTGAAAATTTGGTGTTAATATTTTTTAAAAAGCTGTAATTTGAAATTAAACAACCAGTGTTGTCTAAACTGTCATTTCATGAAAATGATGTTTTCCAGAGGCATCAAAGATTGTCATGCAGTATGTTGCAGCAGTTTCTGGGAAGGGACGTGAAGTAGACAGAGTAAAGGAGCAGCTTCTCCAGTCAAACCCAGTTTTAGAAGGTATAAAATATATTTATTTTAGATATTATTTAATATTAAGAACTAATAATAATAATAATTATTAATAGATAATATTATATTTTTTCAGATTTCACCACATTTAACTCATTTAACACTGTGTAGGTTTGCCTGTGTTAATCCCAAAAAACTCTTAAGTTTCTTGAAGCATTTGTAATCTGTAATTTAAAAAATATTTATTTGTTGAGATTTCCTTGTACTAATAAATTCAATTTTATTGCAGCTTTTGGGAATGCAAAAACTCTTAGAAATGATAATTCAAGTCGATTTGTAAGTAAAGAAAATTATGTAGACTAATTTAAAGAATGTAACACTCTCAGTTAACTCTAAAATCGCTTCAGAAAGAACAACTTCAGTTATTTTATGCAGTTTGTACAGTGTAGTCACTGATCTGTTTATACCCTGCTGGGGCCAATGGCTGTCATACTACGCTTGCCTACAGTACCTTTTTGGACACTGAAGCAAAAATTGTTTCAAATAAATTTTAATAAATGACCTTATAATTCTTTACTGACAGTAAACTTAAATATTGTGTTAATATATATAATTATTCTACCTAAATGCTCTAAACTTCATCTTTTGGTAGGGTAGAAAGTTTCCTCACATTGATATTTTGTATGTTGTATTAAATTGATTTCTGTAAGACAGTACAAGTTTTTGTCTATCCCTGAAGGTTTTCAGGCCTTGATAGCCATGAAATCACAATTAAGGTTCTGTGAAATAGAAATCATTGTGCTCATTGCATTGAATACGGTACTTAATTTTCCCTTTTTTCAAGAAAACTGTTTTCAGTTGTGTTACGGTATAGCAAGCTGTATTGAAATTTTATGGCTTTTCTAAAGGGAAAGTACATGGACATTGAGTTTGATTTCAAGGGAGACCCAGTTGGTGGAGTTATTACAAATTGTAAGTAAAAACTGTTGTCATTAAAACTAGTAGGAAGTATTGTGAATAAATATTTTGATAGTTTTTTGATGATATCTTCTAAATAATTTGTCAAAATTAGTGATTTTCTTAATATTTTCAAATACTGTAAATTAGAATATTGGAAAATGACTAATTATCATTGACAAAAATGTTATCACTTTAAAAAAGAGTACAGAGATGATTTGCAGTACTCATTTGCTGATTCTTCCGCCTAAAGAAAATTAATTCATTTTCAAAAAAATATTGCAGCACACAAATGGTTGACCAGATTGGAAATAAAACAAAAACAATTGAAATTTTATTGTATGGTATTTTGAATTGTGGGTATAGTATGAATGACCTAGATAAAGAAATTAATAGGTTGTATTTACTAAAAATTACTTGTTGGTGAAGTTGCAGTCTGAACATCACTTTTTTATATTAATTTTTTATAAAAAACTGTAATTTGGATATTCTACAATTTGTGTTTCAATAGTGTTTTAAGGCACAGAAATGAAGTGGGCAACTAGTGGCAGTGTCTGAGCTGTAAAGAGTTTAATGAAAGAAATTTAAGTACTATACTGTCAGTACATGTACATGCACACTCGTTTTATATCATAGTAATAGTTCTTTCTTTTTGTTATAAACTAATAGAAAATGACGTAAGAAAGAAAAAAAACTGTTCTCTGTTTCTTCATAGTCTGCTAAAAAACTTTGCCAAAATATGTAATATTAATTCTCAATAGCATCTGGTTTTCATTGATCTGCTCTCAAGTTCTCCAAAATGTTTGCCTCAGTTTTCAACAGACTATGAATACACGGAGAAAATTTATGTATCTTTATCATAAGTGTAAATTATGTGGCACATAATCTTAGTAACCATAATTAGTAGTGCATAATTTTCATAAAGGATCATGATACTGTTATTTAAAAACTACCTATCTAACCATCTGGGGCAGCCTAATTGGCAGTTATTGTCTTTTCAATAGAACTCTCATAATTTGTCTTAACAACGCCACAAAGATATACTGTAAATTGCTGGGCCATCAAGTTGTATAAATTTAATTGATACTTTGAAGTCTCACTATTTTAATGTTGTTTGTTTATATGCTCTTGCAGATCTTCTAGAAAAGGTAAGTTTTCATCAAGTTTTGATTTCTAGATACAGATTGTAAATGCTGTCTTATAGAAAAACGTATTCCATATAATTTAATGAAAAAATGCACAGATCTATGTCTTGAAATCAGTATTATTAAAAGCCATGAATATTTCTATAATATAGTATAGTCAAGAGGCTGCAATGGGCTTTGTTAAAATCCCCTTTTTTATGTTACGTTATGTTATTTATTAGGATTAAAATTTTTATCCCATCTGTTCCAACTTGAAGGCATTTGAAAAGAATAGTTACTTTATGGACATCTGCTTATTTGTAAGACGCTTGAAAAGTATTAATTTTCTGCTACCAGGGTTGAAGAACATTGATGATTAAATTTTTTGGCAGGTGAGGTTGACTGTAGCTGCACTAAAATCAAAGAGGGCGAATGACAGTTTAATTTTTCTGATGTGCACAAGTGCATGTTCCCAACGATTTCCCTTTTCCCTTGGCGCCAGTAGACCGACATTTTGCAAGTTTTGAAAGCATAAAGTTCTCTCGATGTTGTATTATGACAGTTTCCAGATCAAGTTGATCCATCTGCCCATTTTACGTGTCAGTTGTGATAGTGTGTCAGAATTTGTTGTATCCTAAAAATTGACTGAACATGTGTGTTACTTTGCAGTCTCGTGTTGTTCATCAAGCAAAGGGTGAAAGGGGGTTCCATATCTTTTACCAGCTTATCACAGGGGCTGGTGATGAATTACTTGGTGAGTTATTTAGTGTCTTATATGTATGTACCTTGTAGCTTGAAAACTAATTCATCCTTGAATCTGTATTTGTGCTTAATATAGTTACTATGTCTCTAGGACGAGTTAAAGCAAAGGTACTTAAGACAGTAAAAAAATCTCAAACTCAAATAGTTTACATTGTCTTTTAAAAGTTTCCTTTCCAGATATCCATTTTTTGTACGTTTTGGTTAATATATGTAAAAACCTGCAAAACTACATGTAAGATTTCATTCTTGACAAAGTAAAAAGATTTTACAAGAGAATGTGTCTTTTATTTCAATCTACTCTCCATAAATGACTGATTTAAATTTTAAAAAGTTGTTAAATTAAAGAAGAAGTGAATGCTAATATAAACTAGCCTATTTTTGTTTGAATCTATTTGTATAATAGATTAAGTTCTCTGTTAAGATATTATTTCAAATTAGTCAAATCACATTAAGCAGTTAAATATATTTATAATGTAGAAATGATGCAAACTCAAGAAAATGTTGGATACCGTGGTCACAAATCAGCTTGTCAGCGATGTGATATGACGTAGGTTATGATATTCAGAGCATCCATTCGTAAAACTTCAGAACTTGTTTGCTCGACAAGATTTGTTTAAGCTCTTGCACAGCATTGCTATGCTCGGGCGGCTTCATCCAATCTGTACATCGTTCTTCAACAGGTGTCTAAATGGGTCGGTAATGACAGACTGGTTGGGAAATAACTGGAAAAAATAATTTACCATTCCCAGGAATCTAAGAAGCTGCTCCTTGTTTTTAGGCAATGGCATGTCAACTATTGCATGGACTTTCTCGCCATCTGGTTTCAGGCTCCTTTCTGAAACAATATTACCCATGTACTTTTATTCGGGTACTTTGTACTGCTACTTTATGTACAGCATTAAACTTGACATTGGCTTCTCTTGCTCGCTGCTGTAACTTCGTCATAATTTTGTCATGCTGCTCTTCATTCTCTGCTGCAACTATGATGTCATCAAATAAAGCTTCATTGTTTTTCTGGAACACTTCTGGAGCTGATTATATGCCAAAAGGCATTCTCAAGAATTTATAACGTCCAAATGGAGTGTTAAATATACATAAGTTAGAACTTTCTTTATCTAAATTGACCTGCCAAAACCCATCTTTTTCATCAACTATCGAGAATAATTTCTTGCCACTGAGACGACTGGTAATGTCCTCTGCTGTAGGAATTATATAGTATTCTCTACGAATCTCCTTATTTTAATTACGCGGCCTAAACACAACCTCAGAGACCCATCACGTTTTTCAGCTGTTACGAGACTGTTAACCCATTTAGTGGGCTTGTCCACTTTCTGAATGACTTCCAGCTGTTCTAGCTCAGTAAGCCTATTCTTCAGTCTACTTAGCAGACCATATGACATTTTGCGGGTAGGGTGAATAACTGGCTCTACTGATTCATCCAGCTCAATGTGATATTTCCCTCCCATAGAACCCAGTCCCTTGAAAACATCCGGGTAATCTTTCAAAATCTTCTCTTTTGAGAAAGAGACTTGGGAGCCATTGACCACAGAATCACCCTGTTCACAAGCTGCAATTTCTGACGTGCATGTAGGCCTGAAATTGGGGATGACTGCACTGGGGAACATAGAACTTTACAGTAGTGTTCAATCCATTAGCTTGACAATTCAGGTTTACTTGACCCAGGGGTTTAAATTCAGCATACGATGATAGGACGGCATCTGATTTCTATAGTGGAGGCTTATTATTGAACTTGAAATATACATGGCTGGGCAAGGCACAATATTCTGCACCAGTATCTAGTTTGAACTTGACTAATGTTCCCTCTACATCAAATTTTTGTCTCCTGTGGTTATAGTTCCAATAAAGAATTCATCATCGTGGACCACAGACCTGCCTCCCACTGCACCTTGCTCCGCTTACATTTTTTCGTTTCGGACAGATTTTTGACTCAGAAAAATGGCCTTTTTGCGTGCATGAATGACTAATTTACCCAAATGCAGGGCAATGCTTCGGCAAGTGCTCGAACCACATTTAAGACAGTTAAAAGGCAACTCACCTTCTTTCGCTTGAGCCTTACCATTACCTGCTAGTTTGTAACATTTCTTTTGACTTTGTACTTTCTTCTTGTCGGAAATATCCTTTATTTGTTGTTTGGTTTCTTCAGCCGCTCAGAACAAATTCACAGCACGTTCCAATGACAAATCCCCTTCTCTTAACAGTCTTTCTTTTAGTTTAAATACAAGACGATAACGAATCATGCTCTCCATTTTTTCACCGAACTCGTATGATTTGGCACGGGTTTTCAAGTCTGTTATTAATATACAGTTTCCCCTTCCTTTGGTCTCCCTATTTGGTCTCCCTAAACTTGTAATGCTCGTATACCGCGTTCTTCCGAGGGTTAAAATAATTATAGAATTTTTGTTTTACAGTGTCAATTTTCTCTCTGGATTTGCCAAAGGCAAATTTAGAATTATTGTAAATTTCCAGTCCATCTTTGTCAATCAAATGAAGCAGAATGGCGCATTGAACTTTCTCTTCTTTTTCAATTTTACCCGATGCTGTTAAATACGGGTCAAAGCGCTGAACCGAACGTCGCTAGTTTTCTATGAGATTTCCTGATAAATGTAACACTTCTGGAGGCTTGAACGGCTCCATTCTGACACCATGTAATGTTTTGTGTTCACACATGTATACAACACACAAGTCGCCATGTCTAGAACTACCGACTAACTCCGAACTTTTACATTCCAAGATCATCTAGGTACTTCATATAAGAACAATCATCACATAAACATATCCGTTACCTTGACACTTTGACATTTTATGTGCAATCTAGGTCGTACGAAGTTTGTTTCTTTAAGAGTAGCTCAATTATAGCCTCACAGCAAGCATGTTTTCCTTTGTTTTAATCATCCAAATATCGTAATCTACATACGTAATAAACAACTGCTGACATCAAATTGAGCCACCAGTCAAATATTATCTACTCGTCGCAAAACATTAAATTATCTTTAACTGCTCGGCTAGCAGCTCAAAAAACTTCATATAACTGTTCTACTATGGCTATCTTTTCAAATGATGAAAAGTCAGTTTTAGGCTTCGGTTCACCTTCAAGTATTTGTCATATTGCTTTTAGTTATACCAGTTGTATTTTTGTTCGAAGGGATTTATTAACCATTAGAAATGTAAATCAAGGTTTTGATTTAAATACTATCGATAAATAAAACGTTACCAATAAAATTATTGTCCACTCATTTTTCATTTCACAGCTTCCGTTAAGAGCACACCAGTCCTGTAATTGCTAATATTTTTGCTGTTTTTGGTTGTAATAGGTAAGCTTAAACTAGAGAGAAACTTTGACCTGTATCATTATTTGAATCAAAGTGATTGTGTTCAAGTCGATACCATCAGTGATCAGCAAGACTTTGCTGTTGTCGAGGTAACACGTTTTGACCCTTTTTTTTTGCATCTAAAGGGCAGTGGGGAAAAAAATTGTAACCGAAACCTAAGAAATGATTTATATAGGTTATGATTTGTAGTTATAATAAAGTTTAGAAAAATAGTTGCGATGAATTTAGGATGGTTTAGGAGTTAGCATTAATGGATTGGTTTAAGAAGGTTTAGAAGGTTGCAGTCATGACTTGAACTAAAACAATATTATGAAGCAGCAATAATTTATTGGTCTAGGAAGGTTTAGGAAGTAGCAATTATTGACTGTCTAGGAAGGTAGTATCGATTGTCTAGGAGGTAGCAGTTGCTGATTTATCTAGGAAGGTTAAGGGTGTACTCCTGTACGCCCTAAACTTTGGTATATGAAAGTTTAGGAGGTAGCCGTTATTGATTTATCTAGGAAGGGTAATGGTGATTATATGGTCTATGAAAGTTTAGGGTGTAGTAGTTATTGATTGGTCTATGAAAGTTTACGATGAGGCGATGATATTTTGGTTTATGAAGGTTTTGAAGAGAGCAGTTATTGCCAAAGGCTAAGGAGGTTGCGTGATATTTTGGTCTGTGAAGGTTTTGGAGGTAACTGTGATCGATTGTTCTTGGAAGGCTTAGCAGGTAGCAATGAGATATTGGTCTATGAAGGTTTTGGAGGTAACAATGATCGTTTGTTCTAGGAAGGCTTAGCAGGTAGCAATGAGATATTGGTCTATGAAGGTTTTGGAGGTAACAGTGATCGATTGTTCTAGAAAGTCTTAGCAGGTAGCAATGAGATATTGGTCTATGAAGGTTTTGGAGGTAACAGTGATCGATTGTTCATGGAAGGCTTAGTAGGTAGCATGATATATTGGTCTGTGAAGGTTATGGAAGTAGTAATAATTAAGTGGACTAGAAAGATGCCGGAGCTATTGTTGGAAGATGGATTAGCAGGTACATTTAGCCGTGATTGATTGGTCTAGGAAGGTTTAAAAAATAGGATTGATTGATAACTGTGAGTGAAATTTGTAATACTAACTTTGACAAAAACAGTAACGTTTTTAAAAGACATGTTTCGGCAAGCTTATGCCATCATCAGTTTATTAGAACGAAAGAGTTACAATGGATAATTAGATATAAATAGTAAGCTAGTTAATTAATGAATTATTTACAGTTATTATATTAAAGTGGTGTAATTGTTTATTGAGATTGGGCTTATTTTTAATTAATATGTAGGGCTTCTTTAAGTTTAAGATCAATTGGATTGTTGTCTGTGTCCAGAATAGTAAAACAGTATGGTGTATATAAACTTTTGCAAGAAGGAGATTCAGAAAAATGCTTAAAAACATGTGAGTTTTTATCGCTCACTGTGTATTTTTTTTATCCTATTAGAAAAATGGCGACTGGTTTCACCAATATGGCGGGAATTACATCCCGTACAAATAAATTGATATACTACTAGGGATTTAAGAGCATCGGGAGTACGATCTTTAAAACTAAACATGTTTTTAATTTTAAAAGAAGTTAAAACTAACTTGATATTAATATCCGTTTTAGTTAAATTACAAAAACTTTTGAGCAACTGTCGGAGTTTTATTTCCGTTATTCTAGAGTAACCATTGACCAATAAAAGGAGGATTAAAATAGCGTGAACAGAAGACTTATTCAGACATTGCTTGAAAGTTTTGTAAAAGATGTTCGAAGGAAAAGAATTACGCTTGAGAGTATCTGAAAGTTGATTAGAGTCATTGTGAAAACCGGATGATGTGTTGTTTATCTTAAAAAGCTTGTCAAAAAGAGTTCGGATAAGACTGATTTTGTAACGAAACGGAGTAAAGCTAAAGAAATTAGCTAAAAGACCTGACTAAGTTTTTTTATGAAAAACAGAAAAAGCACAGTCACTTGAAGAATTGTTCATCCAAAAAGAAAGTTTGCCGTTTGTTTCTCAAAAGTGATTAATTTAATTCTCTTTAATTCCCAAATGCTCTTAAATCCCAAGTAGTATATCAATTTACAGCCAACAATCTCATTGATCTTAAACTTAAAGAAGCCCTACATATAAATGAAAATAAGCCCAATCTCAATAAACAACTACACCACTTTAATACTTTTTTAGCTTTATAACTTCCGCGGCATGATGTAATTACTGTAAATAATTCATTCATTAACTAGCTTACTATTTTATATCTGATTATCCATTGTAACTCTTTCATTCTAATAAACTGATGATAGCATAAGCATGCCGAAACATGTCTTTTGAAAACGTTGTTTTTGTCAAAGTTATAACTTTTTTGCTAATATCAAGACCATTTCTAATTCTGTTTTTAAAGGTTCAATATAATTCTACCGTTTCAAAGAGAAGAAAAACTTAGATGTTTGCGACTTGTGCACGTTTTATATTTTCATAATATCAAAATTAGAGAGCTTGATTTATTGGTGTTCAACATAATTTTTTGCAAGTTTTGCAAGTTGTTTGCAAATTTTGAAAGTGTCAAGATTTGAACCCTTTACCTTACTGAGGTTAAGCTAAGCATTTCTTATAGGAATCATTTGCGTTTCTTTTTTATTTTAGTTACAAATTAATAGCAATACCGTATAGGCGATTTTCTGACTTGGATCATTGGGTTGTTATGAGCCTTTAGAAATGACCATCATCCACAGTATAGTCTTAAACGTATGGCGGTGCTCTTATATTTTAGCTAATGGGTATTTGCTTTACTTTGCTTTCAGACGGCCATGGATGTGATCGGGTTTACAAGTGATGAAGTTTTGGGAATTTATCAGTTGTTATCTGCCATCCTCAATCTTGGTAACATAGAGTTTGTTGAGTACACCACAAGAGGAGGAATTGAAGCTGTTTCCATTGCAAAAGAGAGTGGTGAGTAAGAAATTTTGCAGTGTTTTTGATCTTTCAACTAAGGTGAAAACGTCATTTAACATGTCTAGGGGGTTGTAAGATACGTGCCTGGTAGCAGGGTTTGTTAATAATGATGTTCCGATGTTCAGGGAACACCGATTTTTGTCTCGAAACATAAGAGTAGCTAAAATCAAGAATTGACTTCGTACCTTACAATCAATTGTATCACCGGTATGTATTTCCTCGGGCATGGCTTATCAGCAATCATGAAAATGTCAAAAATATCGGGGATGTTCGGTCGATGCCAACGACATGAATGTAAACAAAGCCGGAAAGTAGTCTGTGGACTAGGACCTCGTGGCACAAACATTGTTCGTTCAGTAGCCCACGGTGATTAAGAAGACATGGATGGTGATCCCGGTGTTGTGGTCTGTCTCTTCAACTGAGGGACTTCTTATCAGGCTGCCAATTTGCGCCATAACTTGTGAGCCGCTCAGCGGACTTTCTAAGACCCTCAAATGTTAAAAAAAAACCTGTATATATTTACAAAGCGCTTAGAGCTTTATAGGATAAGCGCTATATAAATACTGCATTATTATTATATTATTATTAAGACATGGGTGATGTTTACATCTGGGTTATCTCAGTGCTCAATTGGATAGCGTCACTTATTGTACCAACGGACATTTTGAGGTACGAAGAAAGTGGAAGTGGTTAGGTTTTTTGCAGTTTTGTCATTATGTGATATGCTGCTTGGTGATTTAATCATCGTTTAACTTTCAAATTTTATTTGTTGATGTTTTGTCAAGAATTTTATCTCAGAAGTAATGGCATCCGAAAACCCAACGAAAATCGATATAGAAAAGTAATAAATCCGTATGAGAAATAGTGCTATGATGGATAAGTAATGTACAGTTTTGAATTAAATGAGAAGTTTCTTTCATGTGAGAAATTATTATACAATGTGAAATATATTAATTTTGTATATATTTTCTCATATCAAATCTTAAAATATCATTGATATTAGACCAAAAATTCAGTAACAGTAAATTTTAAGCAGGAACAGTGAATTTTGTAAATCCAATGTTCCTGTGAAACTGTAGTCAAAATCAGTAATTTCTATCCCAGTGATAGTTTCTGAAAGTTACTTACGTTCATGCTTCCTGGAATTTACATGTTTCTGGAAACTTGAAAAAAACTATCGAAAAAAGCGCTTGCTTTGCCCTAACTATGTTTTGGGTGGTTTGGCAAATATGTATTGTCTTTTCGCAGTCCCAAATTCAAGTGTTTGCGTTGTATGTATTAAGGCACTGATACAAGATGCAACATTGCGCGTAACAAATTTGTTTAAGCGTGTGTTCACCGATTAGTTTGGTGCATGCAACATTGCACACTACAAAACTGAACTTGAATCGCGCTCTATTCTTGTTCCATTGCACACAAAAAGCTTTCCTTTCAAAGGAATTATTATTGAATGCCGTTTTGATTGTTGTAAAATGGCATGGGTAAACACGCCATGCTGTCACAAGAAATGCTGTGTGATTTTGTTGCACCGTGTGTCAACCTATGAAATATTTGTTGCGCGCAATGTTGCATGAAATGTTGCATCGTGTGCCCACGCCTTTAATTGCGGTAGAAGTGCTAGCACTTAAAAAGATAACAGTAAAGTTCAAAGGAACTGACTAAATAGCATTCTTACTACTAGGTAAAACAAAAATGCCTGAATTGGAATCGATCTGCGAGAACAGATAAAGTTTAAGAAAAGGATAAATTTTACACACTATTCTAAAAAACAGTTTTCGATTTCATCACATTTTTGCAAAAATCTTGCTTTATAGTACCCGCACCTACCACGCCCAACGAAGATGACCGGGATTTGATAAGTCTGGGTCTAGAACATTCAATGACATCACTTCAGGAATTGTCTACTCTCTATTTTAGTGTTTATTGCTTTTCTATAGAAAATTGATAAATATTTTGGCGTAACTAATCCGAAAATGTGGAATTTAAAAGAGAACACAATGAAACAATGAAATAAAATAAACTGCTGGGGGAAGTATTGAGGATTCCTGATGTGGCGTCACGACTTACAAACTCCCGGCTATCTGTGTTGGGAGTGGCCGGCACGGGTGCTTAGGGCAGATTTATGGCGAAAATGTGACGGAATAGGAAAATCTTTTTTAGGATACTCCTCTAAACATTCTAAAGTTACCAAAATCAAAATAAAATTTTTTTGGCCATGTAGAATTTTTAAAGTGATATCCAAAATGTTTAATAAATCTTTAAATAAATTGAAACAAGTGACATTTGAGTAAAGTTTAAGTTGCAGCAATTTGTAGCAAACTTTATTTATGTCTTTGATAATTTAAAACGCCAGCCTCAGCACCTACTAATATTGCTAATGAGTTGGCCTGGTTAAAGCCCTTATACTTGGTGCTAACTTTGTTTTAATATACATGGCATGGTAAGTTCCTGCGGGAAGAATGTCAGAGAAGGAAGATAATAGAAGTACAAGCAGTAACAGCAGTAGAAAGAAACGAAGGGGGTCAGTTGTGTCTGAAGATTCTAGCAAGGGTGTGTAGTACTGTTAGTTATGTTTATCAGGTAGTGACACAGTTTGAATACCTTCTTAATTATGCTGAAGCACTTTGCACTTTCAAAATAATCTGTTTTTTATATGTTTTGTGGCGTGTTAATAAAAAAAGAGCTCAAGAAACAGAATGGAAACTTGAAAAGCACTCAGAGAGTGCAGTCCTCCGCCAAGAATATTGTGATCGCAATGTAAGCGAAATTTCAAAGTGATCCAGAATCCAGGATTTCTTCCGGATAACCCTCAAAATTTAATCAGTTCTTCCATGTCCCATTTCTGACTTGTAACATCTGAATATTTCATCAAAATCCGTCCATATCGTTTTAAGTTATGTTGCTAACTAACTAACTAACTTAATAAAACAAACAAATCCTGGCAAAAAAATAACCTCCTTGACTGTATGCTTTATCAAAAAAAGAAAAAAAGAAAAGTCGGGTATGACAGGAAAACATTAGTCAGATAAGTTTATAGGTTGATAGTGATAGCTATCCTAGTAGGGGGGGACAGATGGGGCAGCTTCCTCCATTCCCCCCGCACCCTCTCATCCCTCGTAATTTTTTTTGTTAGCATTTTGAGATCAATAACTGGAAATTAAAAACAGAGAGATAATAAAGGTTGCAATTTATTTTTTCCCACCTATAGCACCTCTGTGCATAAATATGAATCGAAGAAATACTGTATTTTTGTTAGAATATTAGTGCTTAATATTTCAGAAGATCTGCTCTCCCACTGTAATAGACCTAGCTATGGGCTTGGAATTCATAATAGAGTTCCATGTATCTTGTGGCGGTGCGTTCGTTCAGGCCCATTCTTGAAAAAGAAAGTATGGAGTATTTGGAAGGTTCGATCATTTGGGGCCTATTCTGATTGCTGGTTACATAGAATACTGTACTCTTCTGCCCATTCGCCACTGAAGCCAAATAAACATCAACTTAAAATTCTAATTTTATTGCCGATATTTGTTGTACTTTCTCAAGCAAATTTTTACCTATGGAGTTTAGAGATGAACTTGCATTTACATAATATGTAATACTTTTCTTTAACAACTTGTCATCTTTGCAATGCAATAATTAAATTGGTTTTTATTATTTCCCTTTTAATGGTGATCAAAGAAAAAGTACAACCTTTCAAATAAAAGACTTTGCACTCGCAGCCTACACGGAATATACTGGCCTTACATTATTGATGAACTCGCAATATACTCGCCATCAAACTGGCGAGTGATGCGTCTCGGACGCGCGACTCGCTCGCATTGGGAAAGTTCATCGCGGGCGGAACTGTATATACAAAAAAAAATTGCAACTATTCAGCTGACGTTTTTTCAACTTCCTGCTTGTAGTTTTCAGTATTTCGCCAGTTAGAAATTACATCCCTTCTTTTTAACTTTACTTAATACATATTATATTACATTCATAATCATGTTTTTCTTTACAGATTTGGATAATTCTTGTGATATGCTTCAAGCAAACTCAGCAATTCTACAAAAGGCATTGACTGAAAGAACTGTAGAAACAAAATTCGAAGTTGTGGCAACAGCCCTCAATGCAGTTCAGGTAAGCCGAATGAAGATTAATTGAGATTTGGGTAATTATTTGCGGATGTCATGTGTTGGGTTTGTTTTGTAAAGCTGTAAACTCAACGAAGGAAATTGATAGTTATCTAAATTTGTTTACCAGGGATCCTTGGGTTGTGGGAATCCAGATGGAGATCTAGGGTTTTTTTTGTTTCTGTCATCGTCCTTGGAGGTCTATATGTGTTTGTAAGAATGGAAATGTATTATTTAAGACCAGGTTGTGTCTGAGGAAAGGTGATGGATTGCACATGAACATTTAAATAATAATTTTATTATGTGTTTATGAGGGGATGACCAAAGTTGTGGAGATGTGGATGTGTCTTGGAAGTGAGAAATTGATTGTGGAGATCTAAATATGTGTAATGTGCTAGGCTTTAAAGATATTTCTGCGGATAGGTTCCTGAATAATAGTGCCTGGGCTGGTACTTTGTGCAGAAGACCAAGATGTTTAAACCTTAACCTTAATTTAGTCAAACAAAAACCTTGTTTCTGTGTCCTGTTTGCGAAGTAATACCTAGTGTCTGAGTATGGAGAGTTGTAAAGTTACAGATATGTTGTGAATATGTTAGATATTATAACTCTAGTAGTTGTGGATTTAAGAGATCCAGGTGTATTGATGAGAGGTATTGTTGACGTTTAGTATCTAAAACAAATAGGGGTAAGAAAGAATTCATAAGAAAATTTTGCTGTGTGCATAGGTAGATGGACACAGCTCTTGATAATGCCATAATTCAACTTATGGAACAATGATTTCATGTGTCAGCGGTGGTTTCAGACAGTGCAAACATTGTTATTTTAATATGAGTTTCTTTTGTTAAAAGCGACCCATCCATTATATATAGATTACTTCATAGAAAGTGCGGCGTACGGGGATATATTCACGAGTTGTTTGTGTAAAAACACGAACGAGCGAGGTACGAGCGAGTGAGTGTTTTACACAA
>JAOTRI020009833.1:0-19102 GCA_028564885.2 Zoanthus sanctaehelenae | reverse complement strand
CAAATCGACTTTGAAGCTGGCATATAAAAAGCCCAGACTCTCCCGGCCAAACTGAGACGTTGAGATTAGTTTCGCTGTACATATTCCTACTTACCTATATTTAGTATATGATTTAGTTGGCTGCCAATGCAACAGATGTATATAATGTATATGTTTAGCAATGTTAGAATATAGGTTTTTATAGCATTGTGTCAAATGTTATAATTTTTTTATCATCATTAATTATTTTAGGTTTTATTATCAACTTTTACCGGTAAATATATTAGTTAAATTTTAATTTTTAATTTTCTTTGTCGATCACTTACCATAAGCCTATAGCTCAGGAGAATGGGCGACCACTCCCTGTGTTAACCGACTTTAAATAAATTATTATAATTATTATAATAATAATAATAATAATAATTATTATTATTATTATTATTATTATTATCTGCCTATAAATGTATACTCACATACCTTTATAAATGTTTCTTTCTATTTATTCATTTATATATTTATGTTTGGTTATTTTACCTACGTTAGTAAAACAGATTGTCTACCTTTTAAACCAGGGTTGGGATGACGTCAGTTTTCATGGCTCGCCCCAAATCCCTACTCCTACACTGGACGAGCTAGCTAATAGTGGAGTGATTTTAAACAATTATTATGTGTCACCAATGGACACACCTACCAGAGCTTCCTTTATGACCGGCAAATATCCACTTCGTTTAGGTAAGATGCTTAAACATATATATCATATCAACTTGTGTTTGACGAGTGACACTATATTGAGTCATATATGATGATTCAGAAAAGCGTAAGGGGACGCTGCGGTAGCCGTTTTAACCCTTTAACTCCCAGAAGTGATTAGTATGTAATTTCTCCCTATGATATCAATTCACTGTTCAGCAGACAGGTTACGAGAATCGATGAACTTATCAGTACGAAAGTCTTCTTTTGATAAAAGCTAAAATTCTCTTAACTTATATGTAAGCAAATTTATTGTAGCTACAAAAGAGAATTACTATCCAGACCTTAGAGTTAAAGGGTTAAGCATCGGTAACGCTCTTTCATTGATTCTTGTAGCTGCCTCGCTTAAGCTTATAAAGAGAGACGGTATAATTTCTGTATCGGGGCCTACTTATTTATGCATATATTTTCAGAGCGTATAACTATAGATTATATGAGGATCTGGGTAAGGTTTAGTTTGTATGATTAAACAATAGTAGGCCCCAATTCGGAAATTTTACCAGAGAGGCTGATTGCTTTAGTGTTGCCAAACAGCAAACAAGGAATCAGTGGTCTGCAAGATTTTAATTTTCCCAAACTGTAAAGCTTCCTAAATTGGGTAGAGAGGCCAAATCGTTAACATTAGACTAATTCAACATAAACGACGACAATGTTTTATTCATCTTTTATATTGCTGTGTATGGTTGCTTTACAAACCATATTGCTATATAGTTAGCGCCTCTTATTGGCTAAATCATGGTCATGAGTATGAGTAAATAATAAAATACTCCCCGGTTGGTCGACATCTCGCACGACACATTTGAGAACTTGAAAATGTATTAATTGTGTTTTTTTTGTTTATGCTATGTTACAAAACACTTTCTAACGTTTCACTCAAATCTCGATGTCCCATTCACACCACAGGCAGACCACTCTATGTGTTCGTAGGTGGTCTTCCTGTGCTCACACACTCTTGACTGACTAACTCGTTGACTTAGGCAATGTTTGATTTACTAGCGCTAACCGAGCTAGAAATCAGTCTTTTTTAATCTAGTCGTTTTGTCTCTACTGAGGAATACCGTAAATAGTAAACGAAATGTCAGTTTTTAACAATCGTCCTTCTCTGCAAGACTACTTTAACCAAGATAAACTAGGTTGAACCCAGATCAAACGCTTGACACTCAGCGAGTTCATGTTAACAATAATAGTAATACAAAAAATAATAATAACAATAACAATAATAATAATAACAATAATAATAATAATAATAATTTATTTAACGTCATTTCCGAAGGAAGTGGTTGCCCATTTTTCTTGGCGTGAAAGTCGAATTTGGTGGTCGTTGTAATAATATTACCTTATGAATTTGTATATCATCTCTCCAAAGGACTTCAGCATGACAGTATACACAACAGGCAACCGATGGGAGTCCCCCTGAAAGAAAAATTTCTCCCTCAATATTTAAAGGACCTTGGTTACCAGACTCACGCGGTTGGAAAGGTTGGTCAGTGATAAAATACTAGCTTTCGTTAGTCATGAGCTCAACTATCCATTTAATAAATCATTACTTTCATAATTAACACTTATTGATTGAGACCGAGGGAAACAATTAACATTTATTGACTGAGTCCAAGGGAAACAATTAACACTTATTGTCTGAGACCGAGGGAAACAATTAACACTTATTGACTGAGACCGAGGAAAACAATTAACACTTATTGACTGAGACCGAGGGAAGCAATTAACACTTATTGACTGAGACCGAGGGAAACAGCATGTTTGTGGTTCCCAGACCACCGCAATCCAACCTTCAACATGGCCGCTGAGGGACCACAAAACACGGAATTACAATTAGATTCTGGTTTTGTTATTTACCGGTCCTTGACCCCGGAGGGGGGGAGGGAAGAGGGTTCTTTAGTGTGAAAAGGATAGGGATGCTTGTCGGGAAATGTGAAAAAATATCTTAAAAATACCAAAGCGCAAAACTTTTCTACCCTAAAAAATATCTCACACCAGAAAATGAACCATATGAAATATAAAATAGCTTCCATTTTTCTCTGAAAACCTATAAAAAATAGCAAAGTGCCAATTTTTGACCCCTAAAAAATACGACGAACATCGCTCTCATACCAGTATAGGAAGTACCCCTCCACCCCCCTCCTCCCCCGCGTTTTTGATATATTGTTGCCCGCTGAGCGCTTTTTTGTCGGGAAACAGCAAAACATGTTTACGTGTACGTGGTCTTCTTGTCCAATAAAGATACGAGAAAAATAGACTTTGATCCTTGGTATATAACAATATAAAATCTTTTTGTTTTCTCCTCTCACTTGTTTCCTAGTTCTTTCATTCTTACATCGAGCATACTTCTCATTAACAAATAATAAATGTCATCTGTATAGCAAGTATTAGGGATTCAGATTCATAATGACACTTCATCTATTTTTATTCTGCGCAGTGGCAGCTGGGATTCTTTGCAAAAGACTACACACCAACCTCCCGTGGCTTCGATTCTTTTTATGGCTTCTGGGGGTCTCGTGAAGACTACTTCAGCCACGTAGCAGAAGATGGCAGTTATGGCCTCGACCTCAGAAAAAATATGGACGTGAGTTTTTAAAAAGTATCTTGTTGCTTGTATTGTTATCGCCATTGTAAGTACTTTCTTTGCCACTGACTCATTACGTTTCTCGTAACAACATTTGCCATTGCTTTGTAACTATCTTCATTGTTATGTTTGTAATGATTGGCACTATCATCTTCGGCCTCGTCTTTTAAATTATCACCATCTTTAGCATTACCCATAACTACTCATATCACTTCCTCCATCCTCGTTGTCACATCGTCACCACTACTACCACAATCACGTATACCAATTGATACAATCATTAATCATCACTATCTTCATCGTCAAGACCTCCTACACCATGACCATAACCACAGCTACCATCAGAATCACTGTTGTCATCATCACCGCAACTATCACCCACCATCATCAGACATTGCTATAATCATCATCATGATCATCACCATCATCATCATCATTACCATCGTCATCATCACCATCGTCATCATCACCATCATCACCATCATCATCATCATTACCATCGTCATCATCATCATCACCATCATCATCATTATCATTACCATTACCATCATCAGCCTCATCGTTATCATCATCATTTCCGTTGTCGTCATTACAACCCTATCTGACTATTGACGTTGTCACTGTTATTGTCGTTGCCTTAACTAACCGTTTCCTTTGTTAACATAGCATTTGATTAATATATAAAGAAATACTTTCTAATTTTTCTGCACACTCACTCTCGAAACTTGTAGCACTTTTTACCAACTAAAGTATATTTTTGTTCATTTTACAGGTCGTTTTTAATGAAACCGGTGTCTACGGCCCTGATCTATTCTCCCGCGAAGCAGATAAAGTTGTTGGCAATCATGATACGAATCAGCCATTGTTTCTATATTTTGCACAACAAGCAGTGCATGTCGGGAACTTAGACGACCCTCTCCAAGCTCCCAAAAAATATCTTCACCGTGTGATGCATATTCAGGATGAAAGAAGACGAACTTATGCTGGTGAGAATGTTTAGCATTATTGGTGAAATCAGCTTAACATTGCCGTGAGAGTTAGTAATTAACTAAGGTCACGTTCAGTAGTAGACATTACCCCTTAAGTCTACTCTAAATAATAGTGAGCCGTGAGTGTCACTAATTAACTAAGGTCACGTTGGTAGTGGACCTTACACCTTAAGCTACCATAAATAATAGTGAGTCACCTTAGTGGCAGAAATTACCCCATAAATAATATTTCAGTTCGCATTATGACTTAATTCAATATTTTTCTACCCGTAGCCATGGTAACAGCATTGGATGAGTCAGTCAAGTCTTTAATTCAGAAGTTGAAGAGGAAGGGTTTATATGAAAATTCTGTCATTGTTTTTACAACCGATAATGGAGCGGCAGCAGGTGGATTGGATCTTAGTGCTGGCTCCAATTACCCCCTACGTGGTGCCAAAAACACAGTGTGGGAGGGAGGTGTGAGAGCAGTTGGATTCGTGCACAGTCCCCTTATAAAGAAAAACCGTAAGTGTGGCTTTTGTGCTGTTGGTGGGTTTTTCAAAAAATTTCTATCTCCTTGGATAATCGGTTTTTGCTGCGGTTTATTATATAGTTGAAATTTTGGATGTCAAATAAAATTTGTCAGTTTTATTCGTCGAATACATTGCAAAACAGTCTTTTCCTTCACCTTCAGCTTTAACTCCTCACTCACAGTCCTTTTTGCTTCTTTCCGCGTGTCCATTTTCTCTTCCCAGTTTCCAATGTGGTGAACGCGCTTGGATTTCCATCTTTCTACGAAGGAAGGATCTGTTTTGCATTGTGTTCGTCGACTAGATCAACAAGATTTGAGGTTTGTGGGGAACGCAATGATTTTTTCTTTTATATGCTGATTGCTTTAGCTTTTTTCGGTCTTCATTACCACTTGCGACACTCGGCTAGTTCTTGACCAAGTGAAAGAATAAAAAAAATGATCCTCACTGTAGGTAGGTAGTGTATTTTAAAGTTACTATAACTAATGGATCAGCTCGTTACACTACACTATTTATGTAAACAATCGTAATAAGCTCTTCGAACTGTCAGTATACGATGAAAAAACTTTGATACTAAAAATTCGTAACACATTTTCAGGACGTGTCTGCAAAGAGATGATCCATGCAACCGATTGGCTGCCTACATTTTACGCACTTGCGGGTGGTAGTCACCAGTCCCTTAAGGGCATAGACGGTTTTAACCAATGGCAAGCCATCTCTGAAGAGGGTAGATCTTCCAGGTACGAAATTATCCATGGTTTAGACACGTTCAAAGGTAATCGAGCAGCCCTGCGTGTCGGTGAATACAAACTGATTATGAACCAGGATCCAGGTTTCTATGGTGATTGGTATCCACGGCCAGCAGATCAACATGTGATGGATCAACTTCAGAAGCCTAGACTTCTTAAGGAAGCAGCTTTAGATTGCACCATACGCCATCCACACCCGCTTCTCTATACCCACGCACCGCTTTGTAATCCTACCAGAAAACCTTGTTTGTTCAATATCCAGTGGGATCCCTGTGAATACCACAACTTGGCCGACTTTATGCCAAATACTATGAAGGTAATGTTAGATCGCCTAAATTTTTACTTTTCCGAGGCTGCCCCGGTGATTTATCCAAAAACTGACAATATGGCGGACCCTAATTTATCTAATGGTGTTTGGATAACATGGAGATTTGATTCTTCTATACCTCCGACAGATCTAGCTTTTGTTTATCCCAAATCGTATGACGATCCAGCTATGGTGTTTAATACAACAGGACTAACGGTGAATAATATACTTAAAAAATTCATGAAAGAACAACGGGACAAGGAATTAAAAGAAAAACGGCTTCGTGAACAGAGGGAGCAAGAGTTACAGGCAATGCGTGACAGGGAACATCAAGAGCAGAAGGAGAAAGCGTTACAAGCTCAGCGTGAAAGGGAACTTCAAAAGCAGAGAGAGAAAGCGTTACTAGCTCAGCATGACAGAGAAATTCAAGAGCAGAAGAAGAAAGCGTTACAAGCTCAGCATGATAGGGAACTTCAAAAGCAGAGAGAAAAAGAGCTACAGGCGCAACGTGCTATACAAATGAAGCTCCAGCGTGAAGAGGAAATGAGAAGGTTACGAGAGAAAGCTTTGAAACTACAAAAAGAAAATGAGTCAAGAATTCAAAAGGAGAAAGCTTTGAAAACGCTTCGTGACAAGCAGCTAAGAGATCAAAGGGAGAAAGCTCTGAGGGAGCAGAGAGAACAAGAACTGAAGAAACAGAGAGAAAGGAACTTGAAAGCTCAAAGAGACAAGGAATTGCGAGAGCAGTTAGAGAAAGCTGTAAAGGCACAATTGAAGGAACGGCAAGAAAAGGAGCTCAAGTATCAACGCGAAAGAGAACGACAGGCTATTATTCAAGCTACGAAACAAAATGCGACTAGTAGTCAACCATCGGGATTTATAAATAACACTGCGTCTCACGTGAACAATAGTCCAAACAGTAAACAAAAGCAGAACGCGGCTTCCTTTAAATCACCTGAAAACGTGACAATAAAAGTTGACTTCAGTAATGTTGCCAAACCAGAGGAGTCACGTGCTCCTCTTGAAACGGTCACGGGTGTACCTATACCACCTCCTGCAAAACCGCTGTATATACAACCTGTAAACACGCTTACCAATACTATGGTGGGTAAGCCGTCGGAGTTTGGTCAGCGGATTGAGGAGTTTAGCCGCCCATTGCAGACGAGTCAGATACAAGTGATATCTGACGTGACGGCGAAGCCTCTTGTGGAAGTCAAACCACCAAGTGTAATTATGAATCCTTATCAGGCTGTTTCGCAACATGTGCGACCAAAGCGACCTTTTAACCCTTTGTCGCGCATGCCGGAGATACTGGATATTATTGACGAGACAAAGCAAACTCCTGCGTTTCGTGGCCCAGGTAGCGGCGCTAACGAGATTCCTAAAATATTTGACATCATTGATGAGGCCCATAACCAAAACATTGCCTCTATCCACAAGGGAGATTCTTCTGCGACAATAGCAACTAGCAAACAGCTGACCCTCGGTGACGTGGGCTCAGGCATGGGCGTGGGTCTAAACAAATTACCCGACGGTATTTCCGTGTTTGGTAAATTAGGAGACAAGTTGATAAACCAAGCTAAAGAAAAGTCCGGCAAGAACAGAAACCATATTGGGAAAAACAAAGGAGATGTTCGGCCTGATCACTATCAGATTCACAAGTTTATTGGCAATATTACAATGGACGGTAAAACATTCTTTGTTATTGGAACTGAAAGTAAACATTTAGAAGACGTGAAATCAAGAATTGAAGGTGACAAGTTGATTTTGGAAATACCGGCAACAAATGCCCAAATTGCGCACGAAAAGACGAAAAGTAAAAGCTCGCATACGACGGGGAATAAGAAATCCAAAATGGCGACAGCTAAAACAAAGCAAAACGAGGGAATATCATACAGCGAGATTACAGATTACATTGACGAAACCGGGGATGATGAAAAAGAAACCTACTCCAAGAAACACAAAACCCTTTCTTCCTACAACATTACAACAGTTGCCACGGGTCTTGCGAATAGTACAAAATGCGAAAAGGTTGTCGAACTCGATACTTCCGATAATGCTGTCGTTGTTTCTTCGGTTGTCATTGTTGTAATTGCATCGGCTATGGTAGTGGGCGTAGCTGTCGTTGCCATGGTTGCAGTTGTTGCTAGGCACTGCCAAAATGCTAGATTGAACTCGGGATAAGCTGGGATTGTACTTTTTATAGGAATAAGAGTAGCAGAATTTGTTGTACAAATGTAACCAAGAGGCGAAACAATTTGAAGTGGGTTCATCTTTATTCTTATTTCAAGTTTTTAAGAGGCCTATAAATTGGGTTACAAATGGTTGTTTATTTGTAACAATTTATTTTCATTTTCTGAAGCTGAGGTTTTCGTTTAGAAAAGAATCAAAATAGTTTCTCTTGATTACTTTGCTTCAAACTATTTCAAAACAGACAAATATAGAAAATCTATTTTAGTGGTTCTGTTTATTTACCTGACTAACATAATTTTTTCATCACAAATTATATTTTAAATAAACTTGCTGAGAAAGCAAATAATGAATGTTGTATGTTATTGGTCATGTTTGTATTTCGAGTACATACGCATAACGCAAACAATGTATAGCAGTATTCCCAGAGTTTGAATTACCTCGCTTAAAAACTTAAAAAATCATACCGTATTTTAGTGCAGAGTTCCAAGCTCGGGATCGAATTTCTTTTACAATCTTTACCAAACTCAGAACATTTCAATTCTTACACCCCTTGGTAAAAATGAGTCACAAAATGGCGATTATAGTTTCATCAACCCTCGATCAAACAAACTTTGCAGTTTATGTATTGTAGGAAAAATGATTGCGTTTATTTATTGCTCTCTGAACTTTACTGCCAAGGTAGGCAGATAACATAAAATGGGATGTTTTATTTAGAATACAATTATTTTACGTGTTTTTCTGCTTAACAAACTTTTTCTGTGTTCTTCTGTGGAAAAACTTTGCGCGCGCGGAAACAAATGGTGATTATGACGTCACCCGTTGCTAAGACACCCCTATCTTACACACACTGCGATCGTAGCTTTTCCTGTGAAAGAAGTACATTTTGATTTTTGTACTCAAAGTTATTCAAAAAGCTTTAAGAATTTGAAAGGACAACTTATCGCTGCATTTTTTGAAAAAGAATTGACTCCTGCAAATCTACTATTGCAAGAAGGTAAGATATTGCTGCAGTTTTACTATATAAAAAATCGATTTTGCATAGAAAAACTTATTTTACTTGACCTTTTAACTCAGTGAAGCATTCGGTCTTTGTCTTATAGCTTTTAATAGTTTTGAGCCCTCTTTGACATTTCAACCAATAAATATTCTTGCGCCATATTGTTTTTTTTTTCTTTTTTTCATTAATAGAAAGAACTTTGAGTTTTATTAAACAACTATACATCATAAACTAATTGAGATACTGAGCCAGTGATTCCACATTACATTGCCGGCTAGTTGGGAGAAAATATATTCCATATTGGCGGAGTGGCAAAGCCACGGACCCAACATAATGAGAAATACATTTTCTCTCAACGCCGCCAATATAATGTAAAATCACGATTTTTTTAACTTTTTTACGCAAGTTAATTCCGAGTCGGTGATTCTCTTTCCCAGATCAAAATGTTAATTGTATGGCGATACATCCTTGAAGCATGTATAGTGTATTTTTAAAAAATTGAGCTGACTTCAGTTTCACTAATTGATCTCAAACATTTATCACTTAAACATTCATTGTATTGACCGTTGTTCAAAACCTGATTTGTTTGTTTTAGAATATAACTAGAGCGGGACTTAGTCACTGATTTGATTGAAAGCTTAGCAATTCGATTGAACATAATTGAAAAACACTTGCAAAGCCAAGAATATTGCTTCTGTTGGTTGAGATAAACCCCTTTTTAACGAATGCAGGAACTGACAGCGTTCTAACAGCCCCACCAATTTAAATTTGAACTGACAGGTGTTTTGGTGGAGGAAAACTTTCACAGGTTCATCAAAATTGACTTAAAATGACTAAAATATGGTGTATGATGTATAATAGAGCGTTGAAACCTGCTTCACACTAGCGACGTAACGCATGCGCCATGCGAATAGGTTTTTAATTGTCGTTTCACACTTCAAGATTTCTGACACAATCGCAAGCGCTAGACGGCGCTAGACCAGCACAAGAAAAAAAATTTTTTTTTCATGTGCTTGCACTTGCGATTATGTTTTTTTGCTTCACACTAGATTTTTCTGCTGTTGCGATTGCGATTACGCTTACGTCGCTAGTTTGAAGCAGGCTTTAAGGCGTGTTCACACTAAAGACACAAATGAAAGCGCAGACACAGACGCAAGCCCAAGGACATTCACACTAGCGACGCAAGTCGTCTGTGTCTGCGTTTGCGTCATCCCCATTCACAATTGGAAATTTGGGAAGCAAGAACAAACGCAAGCGCAAGATGTGCGCAAGAAAAAGGAAATTTTTCTTTTTCTTGCGTCTGCGTCTGCATCTGCGTCAAGTTACATTCACACTTGTTTTTAATGCATCTGCGCTTGCGTTTGCGTCTCTAGTGTGAACATGCCTTTAGTCTTCAAGGGGATTTAAACCGTATTAGGGTTCCATTTTACACTCAATTGGTAGAAAGCCATCATACATATAATTTGCTTGTGGTTTAGTGTGAAGGTATTTTTTGTTTACGAGTACAAAATGGTACATGCATACATAGTTTGAGTACATACTTTAAAAATTTAGATAACTAGATTTATAACCAGTGTGGAACCATGTACTATCAATAGTACTACAGTACATTTACCAACGTTGGAACAATACTCATTAGGTCGTGATCAGTTGAAAATAGTTGTTTATAAAATACAATAATCTTATCAGAAAGAACAGTGTCGTTTCTCTTTATTCGCTGGCTATATCTTCAGCAACTCAAACGAAGACTTTGTAATTTTCTCAAAGTTTAATGTAATTACAACGTTCTGCTCTCGAGGATTACAGTCAAAAGAACTTCTCTAAAAGCAGAAAATTTCACAATTTATACCCTCGCTCCTGGGCCCCTCGGAATTCCTCCACAATACTTGCCTCCAGGCCAACTCGGAATTTTCATAATAAACGCTAAGACACGACAAACAACAATAACTGATCTTACAACGTGAAAAGATTACGTACATGCTAACGTTTCAACATTAATTTCTCCTTCCAACCTCGTTCCCAAAACCTTTTCCCTGGCTTGGGGGTTGGGGCGAGGTTGGGAACGAGGTTGCTCTCCTTCAAGCCACATTTAGCTGAAAATCTTCAGTAAGCGCTCGGGTAACGATGTTCACGTACGAAGAAGGAGGCTAGTGTGGCTGGCCGAAATATAGTACTCTTTTTAAGTTTTATAAATGTCGTGTTTACTCCTTATATTTATACATTAGATTTGAAATTAACCGGTTTTTTTACTTGAGACGCATTATCGGTTTGGACGAACTTGGGCAATCTTTTATAGTTCGTCTGGTTATGCGTGACTTGCACAACACGGGTTATCCGTCTAGACGAAGTTATTTTTGAAATGCACCGACGCGACGGAATAAGGCCCCGTCCACACGTATCCGGATATTTTTAAATCCGCAATTTTTTCTTTCCGGATACAGCTATCGTCCACACCCATATGGCGAATTTGCAAGCAAATACGTTTATTTTTGAATCCGCTATCAAGAGTGAAAAATTTTGAATCCGATAACATTTCGGATACGTTTGGACGGTAGGGTGAATCCGAATTTATGTGGACTGGCGAATTCGATTTGAACTGACGCTGATGCTTACACAACGTGTGGACGCGAATATTTTTGTATCCTGAAAGAAAAAGTTGCGGATTAAAAAATATCCGGAGACCTTCACATAACAGGACACACATAAACACAGATACAATCCCGGAGGGCCTACGGCTTAACGTCCTTATACGAGAAGACGCGAAAGTCTAACCATCTGCAGCTGATAGAGCAATGGCAGCACTTTCTCCTCAATTATTTTAAGACCGTGAGTGGTGATCCGGCCTGGAATCAAACCCGAGCCTCCCGTACAGCAGACTGGCACCTTACCAATCAGGCTAACCTTTATGGACGAATAGTTTGTCTGTATGCACGAGTGTAAAGACCAAGGGAAGGAAGATTGCTAAAACTGAGACAATACTACAAGGATACTAGTTCCCATTCCTTTTTACGTGGCCGCGCATACTTTTTGCATGTTCGTCCATCGTAGTTCGTGTTCTTATTCATCCCGTCTTTACACTAGACGTATAAGATCAGGGATGTATAGTCCGTCTGGACAGATAATGCGTCCTCTACTTTGAAAACAGGCATTAGAATATCGATCGAAAGATCTAAAAATTCCTCAAAATGAGTTTAAATATAGAAGCTGTGTTTTTTAATGATAAAAGCGAATATAAACTTAAAAGGCTTACTAGCTATATAAGATGGCTTAGTAATTCCTTTTGAGCTACACATGTGACTTCGACATCGTAGCTTTTCAGGAGCGCAAACGATTTAAAAGGAAATTTAAATTCAAGAACGAGATGGAACAAAGTTTCGAGCAAGCGCGCACCTTTTCAAGCAAACTCTTCAAGTGAAAGATAGTTCTCAGCGAGTTTGCTGGAAAAAGAGCGCTGGCCGTGAAATCTTGTACTTGTCTTCTCTATTATAAAACATCTGTAGCTTTTTAATCTTTTTTTTCCTTTGGCATTCAAGTTTTTAGGAGTTTCTTATGATTTCCTAAACTTTAGATTTAAAACTATGTGGTTTTACATTTTTAACACGCTAATTAAGTCTTTCCATTCTAGACTGCAAAACAGTCTCTTCTTTCGCCTTGAGATTGAAAATCATATAAGAAACGGGGTAGAGGAAATGGGCGCGCGAATGCATGGGAGCGAAAAAAAATCAGCCACTCGCCCCAATTCCTTTTCGATCCCGTTCGTGTGTCAAATTCCTCTTCCCAGTTTCCCATATGATTCTCGGTCTCCCAGAGAAGGAAGAGACTGTTTTGCAATCTAATTCTACTCTGACTCCCGCCGGTTTTTACCCGCCAACATGGCATCCACGTTAATGTACTCTGAACACAAATATTTGGATCCTTTTTTTTTTGTTCGAGACACACATACACATGGCCGCTATAGCTATTTGCGTTTCGTGAAATCAAATCTATTAACCCTTTCAGTCGCAGTTGAATTATTAAGTTCTCCCAACTTGAGCCCATACTTTTCATTGAACAAGTTTGAGAGAATTTTACTTTTAATCATCTGTACGGTTATTAACCCTTTTAGTCGCAGTTGAATTATTAAGTTCTCCCAACTTGAGCCCATATTTTTCATTGAACAAGTTTGAGAGATTTTCACTTTTAATCATCTGTACGGTTATTAACCCTTTTAGTCGCAGTTGAATTATTAAGTTCTCCCAACTTGAGTCCATATTTTTCATTGATCAAGTTTGAGAGAAATTTACTTTTAATGGTCAGTAGCTCACTTTGTTTGATTAATTCTCACTTTCTCATACCAAACGTTTTATTTTGTATTCGTTATGTAAGAAGAAGTTGGGTGTTGATAGGTGATTGGGAGTGAAAAATAGCTACTTTGCCGTCATTATTTTCATACTACAGTAGGGAGACTCGAGATAGCTACTAATCGCATACGAGTAAAAATCATCTTAAGTTAATATCTAATATTTTGAACAATTTCAGGTCGTGCTGCTGTACATCATCTTAGTGTTTTAGAAGAGACAATTTATCTGAAGATGGATCCGTGGATATGCGACCTCATTTTAACACTGTTCACAATTACTTCTACAACTCTCTTTGAGAGCCAGCTATTACCAATTTTTACACTCTTAAAATCCCTGCAATGTAACAATTTTCTGAAGCGAATGCTCCGATTTTATGATTTGTTATTATCTGGACAGATTTCTCCAAGAATTACGAGGAGAATTCATTATGAAGACGAAACGAGGGAGCGACCTTCCTTTATATCCATGAGAAGCAGAAAAATTCTCTGCCAAGTTAATAGGAGACGACTAAGATGGCGATATTCCAAAAAATATCTCCAGCAAGTAAATAAAATGTGGAATGACCGCTACTTTGAGGCAATAAGAAACAATGTCTCTGTCCTAAATGTAAATGAGACTGTTCCAGTGGGGTCCCCAGAGGACCTTCTTTGTCAGTGCTTAGATCAAAGAAGGATGATAAAGTGGTCGCGAACTACACAAGTGCGTTACTTCCATGATGATAACTTTGTAGTCCATACCAGAAAGTTACCGTCAATAAAATCAAGTTTTAAATCAGCTCTAAAACGGCCACAAAAGAAATTAAACGTTTCACAGTGTAAACCTGATTTCCCTCAGCCTGTACATCAAGAAATAAGGCCATCCCGCAGTTATGTATTTATTCAGGGAATAAAATCCTTTCTCTACAATGGTACCCAGTTCAGAAATACAAATGAAATAGAGCTTGGTCTGGAATTAACAAAGGTGCCAAACTGTCGATTGGAGCCTGAGAAGAGGTCTCTTGTTATAACAAGTGCGTTGAATGGCCAGGCTTTACCCAAAAAAGACTGGTTCGCTTTTTTGGAATCAGTCGTAAAAAGAAATACGATTGGAATTCATTCGAACTTGCTTAAACTTCAGGGAGTAAATGTTCGGAAGAGAAACGTTGTTAGTGTACTTTATAAGATTATTAGTGCTGACCAATAAATTTAAAAAACCCTTCTATGTTGAACCAATAATAACCAATCTATATTTACGTGTTAACATAATTTACAATTAATTCATTAATAGTAAGGTTTTTTTTCGCCTTCATCTTTTAGCGGAAACCTCATAGAAATATTATAGTGCTTTGTCACTTTTTGAGACAGAGAAACGGTATGTAAATATTCAGGATAAAACAACTGCATTTCTATATTAGTCAAAGATGATTAATTTTAAAAGTATTATTGTATAATACATTTTTTTTGTGAAAAACATTATGCAAGTAACTATCATGCACAGCAGACTTAATTTTGGGTATTTGATTTATTGATGGTACTGACTCAAAGAAATTTAGTCGAAAATACCAATGCAACCTGGTGCGTAGTAAGGATTCTTGGGTTCATTCCACTCGCTAGAGTTGGCTGCGTGTCAAGCATCAAATTTATATATAGCTCTCCCGTGAGCTGACTGAAAAGGGAGACTGTCTCGCGACCCTTTTTTGTGGGACACCTGACTTTTCTAATTACCGATGTATCAGCAAAAAGTAGAAATAATAGTCGGAAGTCACGTCTGAAAAATGAAAATTTGGCATGGATCATAGCTGGCATATGAGTTTGCGCGTGCATGAGATACTTGGTGTGTGACGTCATAAAAATTTTAATTTGTTTACCTTAATTTTGGGATTTGCTGATTCCCCCTAAAACTGTATAGTTGACAAAATCAGTATGTTGGTGCAACTTACGTTATGTTCCAATGACTCTAAACAATCCTAAAAGTGCCTTGGTTAGGAACCAAGTCAATTTAAAAAGAATAATATCTCATTACTGACTGGCGGCAAAACTTTAAATTTCGGAATTGAGGCATTTATGATTTTATCGTCTTGTTCTTTCTTATTGTTACAAATAAATTAAAATGAGGGAGCAAATACATTTTCTAGACGTCATTAAACTCAAAAATTTATTATTTTTAAAATCTATGAATCCGACAACTTTGTTTTCACGGCACGAGGTACATACCATACCTAGAGCATATGTATGTACTCTTTAACCAACCCGTGACAGATATGTCACAACTATATTAAAAAGGTTTGACGAGAAACGCTACGGCTGTATAGATAACGCTCCATTGTCCTCCAACGGCCACAGGGATGAGAGTTCACGAACTAAGAGGGGAATTTAAGAGAGGAAACAGAAATATTTCTCAGATTTGTCCATAAAAATCGTTTACTCTAATTGTGAAAAGGCATGCATATGTTTATATGATGCACTTGTTTTACTATTACACTCTAGAGAAACACGCTTTGTTTAAAAATTTCTAATTTTTATGTATAGCGTGGTGGAAGCAAAGAATATTTTATGACTTTTTGGATTATTGTTCTTCGTCGGAGAATTCGCCTTTAAACGAAAGACTGAACAATCCGAACTGACATAGCTACATCAAATGGCTTCCATAACTAAAATAAAATTAAAATCGTAACAAATCGTTTCCATTGAAACACCGACGTTGTATCATTTATGACTCATTTTTCAAAAAAGTCATCTAGGCCTTGCTGTTCTGTGCCAGGTGCTCTAGTCGATGTGATGTGTGAGCACAGTTTTAAAAGATACTTGTCTTTAGATATTGTTCTTTCTTTTAAAAAAAAAACTAGATAAATTCCGTTAAAAATATGAGCCATTTCTAAAATCCCTCAGAACATTGTACCTAACAAAGACTTAAGAAAATACTAGATTTTATCAACGGTTTTATATGTAGCGATCTTATCCTAATGAACGCATTTTTATATAAAAGAACAAACTTTATAAGATCACCCTGGCTGAGATTTGTGCAAATTTAAAAATAAACACCAGTCTGAAATTTTGATTAGACAAATTTAAGAATTTTATTCAATCCTTGTACAAAGATTGAGGTTTACATATTGAACTGCGCGGTCTTTTTTAAACATTGTGCTGTAATTCTTTATATATAGCGCCTTTGTTTGTTCCGGCCAACTAACCAACTGTTTGGAAATATCAGGAAATATGGATAATTTAAGAACAACTTGAGGCTAAAATCGTCAAAAATTCATGAACAGCCCAGCTTCAGCCGAAAGTTACTGATTCTTATTAAAAAAAGCGTGTAGCCGGAACTACTCGAAACAGGATAATGCAGGTTATACAGATAAATTAAAATGAGTGATAAAATGTGTTATTAAAATCGTAAATAAATAATTGATTTTAAACTTCATACTGAAATCTTGTGTACAGTTTGCTTTTAGTCAACAAAGAAAAAAATTAAGAAAAGCTTGCTTGAAATTATTCTAAAATAGTGTTTCTATTGACAAATGAAATTCAAAGAATTTTTTAAGATTTTTGTTCTTTATAAGTTTCAACATACATAGAATTACAGACTGGGGCTGCCTATGTAACATCAAGCTTTTAATCATCAATATTTTTTCCTGACTAAATAACTTGGATAGTTTTCCTTTTTTTCCCTTCTACTATTCACTTCATGAAAGTATAGCAGGGAGTAAAGAAACTTCAAAATCCAAAAAAGTCAAAAGTTACATTATAAACGTTAACCGGAAGACGAAGGCAATGAATCAGGAGATCTGATGCGAGAAAAGGCTGATTTGGAGGTGTGTCTCGAGATATGTCGTGATTGGTTGAATCTCACTATATTACAAATTCTGATTGGTCATAAATTATACATACTTTCGCAACTCGTGACTTGTCAACGGTGTCACGAGACGCCATTTCGATAGAAATCTTCAACAAGGCGAGAAAAAAGTTAGTTTGTTATCTGCAGAAGTATGTACAGTCTATGGAAGTTATAAAGAACAAGAAGGAAATAAAGAAATTGTCCATTTTATTTTGAGAGGCAGTAGAAGAGATGACAAAACTAAGGTGCCCTTGTTTGAATGTTTGCATTCATGTAAAGGAAAATTCACAGAAAGAAACGGATGGAAAGACATTTGTGTCTAATAATTATAATGGAACTTTTTTCTCAAATAACTTGCTTGAAGTAGAGCTTGGAGTTGGTGGAATAACAAAGGTAAAATCAATTTAACTACAAAATTAAAAATTCAAGTTATAGTTTATTGCGTTTAAAACATAGTTGAAAATTCTTGTCAAAGAATGTTGTAATGCATGTTTCACCCTCTGTAATGTAAACCGATATTAAGGTGGCTATTGAGTATTCAAATCATATGATGAAACATTTTCATGGCGGAAAATAGCTTTTTTCTTTTGCTTATTTTAAGCATATCCTGTAGTCTGTATGTCAGGGACATTAGTCACAGTGCTGTCACATGAAGGTACATATTATTTGATGGTACCTACTGTTTTGCAAACACATGGTATTATTGCATCATTTCCAATCAATTTTTTTTCCATTTAAAAAAAATCTGTCCAAGTTAGCTCTGTTTTCGTACTATATGTCTGGCGTTACGTTTTGTAGCCCAAATTGGGTTCAAACATTAAAGAGAATCGCTTGCTGATGAAAGTAAAATTCCACTTAAGAAAAATAAAAATTTGCATTCGAAAAAATAGCGCGCGAATTTTACAAAATTTCGGATTGCACTAAATACCACTTCAAAATTCGCTTAATTATCATATAAAGAAGCCTGTTTCAAGTATTTTTTAAGAAGAACTTGTTTCTCGTACATAAAAATAGGCACTTTAGACTGCTATAACCTCGCAATTTGATGTAAATTGCAGGTTTTGTAATTACCAAATAAACGGAAGGCCTTTGTGTCCAAACTGTTCTTCGCTGTTATAAAAATGACAGCTCGATTTGTTTATGTTTTGGCCTTAGGAAGTTGATCCGCTGGTGGAAAGTGAAATACTGGAGGATTGGGATATTTTTACTTGCATCAACTGTGGAGTGAAAACACACGCTTTGCATGTCGTCAAGAGATACAGTCGAGTACTCATAAGCAAGGAATTGAAGGTTTGCAAACTTTCTCGGGTTAAAGTCTGCTTCAAACTATGTTTACACAAAGAAAAATTTTATTGCTGGTTGAAAATTAAGAATATTTTAACTTTAACTGTATAATGAATATATATTATATAAAAGGCAATAATTATTTTATTAAGTAGATTGAGGTTAAAAGACTAAATTAAATCGATAATTTGAATAAATTTATTTAAAATGTTATTAAATATTTTTAAAAAGTTTTTGTTAGCATCAATTCTAAAAAAATTAGCACAATGTTTGACTACAAGCTATTTTATTCAAATGATTTTGAGAGTTTTTATATTCCTTCCAAAGAAAAAAAAATTATAATTGATATTTTTTTGCAGATGAAGAGCAAAATCTTTTAGAATAATATTATAGTTAAATTTACAACAAATACAGTGGAGTTTTTTTAACCTCCTGGATTTGATTATTCAGTCCGGGTTAAACTTTACGATGTGTTAGTTAAATAAAAACTAGACGCGTGGACACGCGTTTACTCGGGCTACATAATGCTTGGAGTCATAATTATGTTCTAAATTTTATTTATGCCAGGTTTTATGCTTGTATCACAAAATGAATGATTCAGCCTAAAAATT
>JAOTRI020009733.1:0-19107 GCA_028564885.2 Zoanthus sanctaehelenae | reverse complement strand
ACAGTGTTAGCCTCAATATGAAGTCAAATATTTCTTAATGCCAATGTAGTCTTACACTTCTCACACCTGCGTGTATTATTGAAGCTGTGATCTCTCGCTCTCTCACACTGATATATTTTCTGAATATTTAACAACAAAACAAGGCTAATGCTGTGCAAAAGGTATCTGCAGTCATTTAAATCAGCGGCAACAAGGAATGCAAAACTGGTCGATAGCCGCTGACCTCAAAACCAGCTGTTATTTCCTGCAGCGACACCCGTTTGTAACATGAGAAGCAATAGGAAGGCGGACAAGGTAAAGATTCCGCAAACGTATGACTTCTTCATTGGAATGCAAAACAGCCGTCCCTGAAAAGTAAAAGGAATTTCGATAAGCATTGACAAACCTAAATGTAAATATAAGTTATATAAGAGTCAACACCATGTATATAAAAGTAAACAAAGTCATATAGTAAGAAGGCTCATCCGTAGTGGTGGAACGATTATAAAAAAAAAACATAAAATGCAATTTTAAACACAGTATATATTCAAGTCATTCTTGGCCAGCCCCATTGACAGGGGAACTTACATGTTGATAATTGTGAATAAACTGTATAGTCATGACATGAACCAGTAAGTATTAACACTTAGTCCTTAAACAATTTCAAAAAATAATTTACCTTCAAATCGATAGCAAGTATAAACTGCAAAAACGAGTCGAGGTCAAGTTGAGTAGAGGATGGATAACCGTACACTCTCGTTTGTAAACTCCTCTGCTGAAGACTACGTCCTGCGGACGAAAGCCTTGCTGCCTGGAAGTAATTGGTACAAATAATAAAAAGACAACTAAATAATTGATAGTAAGTAATGATTAATTAAATAGTTAATTAATTAAATGAGTAATTTATCAAACAATTAAGCAAATAATTAAACTATTGATTAATTTAAAAAAATAATAACTAAAGAGATAAATATACAATAACACAGAACAGCGATGGAATATATCACCCCAAACCTTTCTTTTACATTTACAAATATAAGAAGTTAATATCATAGGAGGGCCCCCCAACCCTAAATTTGGATGGGGGGGGGAAAGGGCTCAGCCCTCCTACGTCTCGATGCCAAGACTTTTGTTAAAATAGTATAAAACAATAAAATATTGGGAGATTGGGTCGATACATTGGCTTCACGAACAGTAAATATAGAGCTAACTAGGAAACAGACATGCCTATGCACTGCCATAAATCATTTACAGACACACACTCAACCTTACTGCCATTGCTAAAAGGTTTTCCTCTGCAAAGGACACTTTGGAAAATTTTACTAGGGTTGTGAGATCCCTCCCCCCCGTTTCAAGACGCTCCGCCGCCACTGTGAATGTGGCAAGGTGTCAGCTACCTGGAATAACTAATTGTTGGCCGTTTGCTCGTTAACATCTCAAAGCCTTTTGTTATTTGTACACGGTCACGGTTAGGATTGTAGCTTTAGGTGTTATGCTTCACTAGTCTGTTAAGGCCGTTAGCTCGTTTACATCTCATCTCAAAGCCTTTAGTTATTGTGCACGGTCACAATTAGGGTCTTTTGTTCTAGGGGTTATGCTTAATTAGTAAATTAGCCTTTAGCTCGTTTACATCTCATCTCAAAGCCTTTAATAATTGTGCACGGTCACAATTAGGGTCTTTTGTTGAAGGTGTGATGCTTAAATAGTATATTAGCCGTTTCCTCGTTTGCATCTAAAAACCTTTTGTTATTTCTGTGCGGTCAACGTCGTATTTCAAAAGGGAAAAGGAGAAAAAACGTATAACAAAGAAAGTCATAAAGTTACAAAGCAAGCCAACGCTCACTTTGATGAAATATAGAGCAAAAAGAAGTTTTAACCTGGATTAGCGGAAACGATATAAGAAAAAGCCACTCAAGAGGTCTGAGAACCCTGAAAACAAGCTGATCCCATTTCTTGACATTCTTCTCAAGAACCAGTACACATATTCCTGTAACAAATTAAAAGTAGTTAATTAATATATGTCATTGCAATTAACAACCTCACTGTAAAGATTATGAATAATAGGTGAAAGGACTTTGTGTCGTTAATTCAGTCTGTAATCCCTACTCGTAACCCCAACTCGTAATCCCTACTTCTAATCCCTACTCGTAATCCTACTTCTAATCACTAATCATAATCCCTACTCACAATCCCTACTCGTAACTCCAACTCGTAATCCCTACTCGTAATCCCTACTTGTAATTCTACTTTTAATCTCAACTCACAATCCCTACTCGCAATCCTTACTCGTAATTCGCACTCGTAATCCCTACTCGCAATCCCTACTCGCAATCCCTACTCATAATCCCTACTTGCAATCCCTACTCGTAATCCCTACTCGTAATCCCTATTTGTAATCCCTACTCACAATCCCTACTCGTAATCCTTACTCATAATCTCTACTCGAAATCCCTACTTGCAATCCCTACTTGTAATCCCTACTCGTAATCCCCACTCTTAATCCCAACTCGTTATCTTAATTATAACAATCCAGTAAGCATTTATTATAGAAACTATTGATATAAATTAGCGTTTAAATTTGCTGAAACTCGAACAATAACGACCTAAAATTTAATTAGACTAATTATTACTCTGATTTAAGTGTTTTACAGATTAAAGATTTTACAAGCAGCTGTTTTGGATCTTTTTAGCTTGAAAACAGACCAGGGATCCCAAAAAAATCTTAAGGGTATAATGGTAAAAGCGCAATACTAATGGAATATGAAACTATAAAGATGAACTCGCGTAGCTATCTTGAGGCCACTGTTAGTCAATCCAGTATAGTGGCTTCAAGTTAGCTACTAGCACGGTTGTGCTATCTAACAGAGGAGATATAAGCACCCTCAACATCTTACTAGTACAAATACTAGTGTGGCCATAGTGCCCAATATAATGCTTTCCACAAAAAAATTATGTGCTATCTATAGTTGAGTTCATCTTTATAGTCACATCCCACACCATTACACTTTTACTATTACATGTAATTATGTTCGTTTTGAGAACCCGAGTCTGTTTGTTAGCTGCCTTGAGCATGAGGCCTAAAACGGCCGAAAAATGCATCTGTATAGCGCTGGTAGCTGTTTAATGGTACTTTAAAGGCGTTAAGTTACCATACTATAGTACAGGCTAACGTGTCCTTAGTGCTCATTTTAGTGGCTTCTTTATGTTAGCTATTAGTGCGGTTGTTCTATCTATACATAGGAGATACTGTACAAGTACTCTTACCATACTACTAATATAGATACTAACGTGGCCATGGTGCACAATATAGTGGCATTAAGACAGATGCTTGCACATTTGTGTTATCTATACTCGAATTAATTTTACACTTACGAACAACTTCATTTGGCTATAACAATCCATAACAAAAAAAGTACTACACTTACCTATTACTGCCATTTCGCAGCCCAAAAACACCACTAGTGTTGTGATATTCGATATAACTCCATTTACACGGCCGAGATTTTTCTTTACTTCAAGCACATCCTTTGATTGAGAATCAAAGTGGTCAACACATTAAAATGCCAAATGTTTTAGTAACACACCATAAAAACATTACTGTCAAAAACAATCGCATTTCTTAATCTTACAACCTTAAAAAAACAACAAATGTTTGTACGTATGTACAATATTTCAACTAGTCCTTAGTTTTAAGATTCAACTCGATGAAGACTAATAAAAGCTGATTAAAATATTGTACAACATACAAACATTTTCTTTTCACGGGGTAAAATCAATCACTCAGGCCTCGGAATTAATACGATTTCATGGTCGTATTTTTTTTGACTGGTTGCTAAATTTTAGGTAGCGACTTCTGGAGGATAATTTCTGCTTTACTTTAGCTCTCCGAGATAAACATTGGTTACCACATTGTTAAACGCAGTTGAAGATTTAGTCACAAACGTAAAAAAAATTGCAAATGCGACTGATACAGTCTCAATTTTGAGCCCTGTCACTGCACGCCTTTTTGACGAGGAAGTTTTATATTCTATATTCTTTTGACTTGGCATAATTTTCCGAGAATGGAAGCAAGGAAGTAAGAAAAGACGGAAGAAAGGAAGAATGAGAAAAGCCGAGGCAAGCAGGCAGCCAAAGAGGGGATGGAAGAGAGAAAAAGAGGGGCAAAAATCATCATGTAGAATATGCAATAGACCACTACTTGCGCGATTCGCAATTACTGAAATCAAACGGAAGGCATTCCCTTTACGAATTACCAATCCATGATCGGTGAAGCAGGACCCAAATAAATGGTATTATTTGTGGCTCTTAAAAGACATAGGAAACATTTCTAAAGAGTTCCAAAAACTGTTGGATATTTCCAATTATTTCCGTAAATGCAGGCATGAAATAACTAACCAGGGCCCAGTTGTTCGAAGGCTGGTTAAGTTTAACCCTGGGTTAAGCAAAAATTCAAACAGGAATTTCTTCTTTAGGAAAAGGTAATTGGTTATTTATGAATACTGTTTGGATTTTTCTAGGAAAATTCTTGTTAAACCCAAAATTACAGCTAAAATATTTCCTTGTAAGACTGGAAACAAGATGGTGGGTTAAACATTTAACCCTGGGTTAGTGCTAATCCGCTTTTAAATAAATGGGTTATTTAAAATAATTAGCAAGTTTGGATAATAAAAAAAAATTGTTCAAGGCTGCTTTTTGTTCTTTTTTGATAGTTGGTATATAACAAAACGCTTATTAAGCCTTAACCTCGTGAAAGCAGTTTTATTGCCTCTCGACGGCCATACTTTCCCCAGCCGTACCTCCGGAAACATCGACCGTCTCGGGAGCACAAGCCATAGACCGAATTCATAAATATGGCGGCCACGCGGATTAAGTCTGGGGCGAACATGAGATCGAGGCATTTTAGGACCCAGTCACTGATATCTAATTGACCGTTTCCTAAAGTGCCTCGTTCCCATATTTATGAATTCGGTCTATACTGTTTCCCTCGGTCTCAATCAATACATGGTAATTGCAATAGGGAAAAGATTAGGTTTAGGATTTGTTACATGATGTTTTGAATAGACCATTTCCAAGTTCTATTGTGCCTCTGATTCAAAACGAGTCTAAAGTACGAAACCTTTCATATGAAAATGAGTTCTGCATTCATTTTCATTTCCATGCAAATCAAAGTCATTTTCATATCAATGTCTTTGCTCTTGGACTCGTATTGAAACAGAGGCACAAGGGAATATTCTATCTCCTAATAATAATAATAATAATAATAATAATAATAATAATAATAATAATAATAATAATAATAATAATGGCATTTATATAGCGCTTTACAAATAAATACAGGTTTTAACAGTTAGAGGGTCCAGGAAAGTTTTTTAAATGTAGTTTTTTATGCGAAATTTGAGTTTGGGTGAATTTAAAAATTAATTTTGAACTTAATATTTGATAGAAAATCGCCAAACCGCCCTCTAACCAAGTTGGACCTTCGCATGGTCTGGAGGGACGGTTTGGCGCTCATCCCCCAAACTCTTCACACTTAAATACTTCTCTCAACTTACTCACTCTCCACCTTAACAACTGGCCTTAACAACTGCCTGTAAAAGATCCACTAGTATAGACCTTCTTATATCACCTTGTCCAACTTTCTACATTACCAGTAAATTTTGCCAATTTTTGTAATCTTTTATTTATGTTTTCATACTTACATGTAGAGCTACAACAAACGGATTTCCCATATTTTTAAAGCTCTCCATGTACGACACCACAAAGCAAAATCGGGAAGTTAAGTGACTTTTACAACGTCAGAGCCTCATTAGAACCTAGACTCTGAATTGCTCGTCCAAGACTTAGAATTTGCAACTTTAAGCGCTTATAAAAAAAGAAATAAAGTAAGATTTCAAAACTTTTTTCAGAAACTGAACTTTGAAGTAACCTACTTTTGACCTAGCGAAAAAAAATTTTCCTTCATATGCACTTTAAATTATTGCGATTTTCAGTCTCGATATTATTTTTAATGATGTAATAAACATTGTTTTTAAAATAAAAATTACATTAAAACTTACTTTACTCTCATTCCCGAAACAAAATTTGCAATAGCAAGTCCTGAGGCACTTCCACCACTAGCTCCAATTATCACGATATCATCAAAATTTTCAAATAAGCCCTAACAGAGAGAAAAAGTACATCTAGTAAATGAAGTACCAAAGTAAGGAAATCTATTTAATTGCAAAAATTTAGATTTTAGAGCGACTTGCGGATCTGTATTCTTAAAAAATGAAAACAAGGTATAGATTGTTTTCACGCATTCTTATGAGACACAAAACAATCAAAATTCTTTAGTTGAAGGTACACCAACATGGCCGCTATGACGTCAGGTGAAAAAAGCTAAATCCTTTCGAACCTAGTGGCCAATGGGGCCGGCACTTATCTCCGATTTCTGTAGTGTTAAGCGGATGAGAGTCTTTGACTCCCCCTGGACGGGACACTAATCTATCACTGATTAGTTCCCAGCAGACGCTGGTACTCATTCACCTACCCCGGGAGGACGGAAAGCTGAGTTGGCTTAGGCGGAAAAGAAGGCCACACAAATTTTCAAATCTCGGCAAAGTGCCGGGATCGAACTGGGGACCTTGTGGTTGGAAAGCAAAGATCTTACAAATTGCGCCAAACTAGGAACATTAAACGAAGATGATGATGCACCGAGGCACTAAGAAAATAAACTGAAAACAGTCTCTGTTTAAAAATTCTTTCTAATTGCTGCACTTCTTGAAAACTATTTAGAAGAATATATCACGATAATTACACACACCTTAGCTTTTCTACAAAAATATCTGAAGATGCTGGCACCATTTGCCTCCTTTCTCTTTCAACTGCTTTCTTTAAGATCATAACTTTTTCAATCAATTCCTGTAAACACGAATAGTGTGCAACTCAGTATAACTATTATTATATCATAAATCAAGTCGTTAAAATTCTTCAAATATTGTAAAATAAACAAGATGTTATACAATACGATGCGATTTAACACAACACAATACGATACAATACGAAAAATACATTACGATATAATACAGTACGATAAAACACATCAAGGTACAATGCAATACAATACAATACAATACGATACAATACAGTACGATAAAACACATCAAGGTACAATACAATACGATAAAACACATAACGATACAATACATTACGATACAATACATTACAATACAATACATTACAATACATTACGATACAATACAATTCTCGCACTCACAGTGATTATTCTCAAGCATCTAAAATAAGAAGCTTTGAGATGAGCTCTAACAAACATGATAATAATAATAATAATAATAATAATAATAATAATAATAATAATAATAATAACAAAAACAACAACAACAACAACAACAGCAACAACAACAACAACAACAACAGCAACAACAACATTAATGATAAAATTTAACAACCATCTCCCAAAGGATAGTAATGAATATATACCAGACACTACTCATCGACCCTGAGGGGATGGTTGTTTTAGTTATTACTAAAGCAATAAGAAAAAAAAAGCATATCAGTTTTTTTAGATCTTTGCAGGCGTGCTTCCTGTCGTGGTTTCCTACGCTTATCTCGTGTTCTCCCAACCTCCTGCGTGTTTACATCAGGTAATGTAAACACGGAAATCATTTTATATTTCTTAAATATAAACTAACATAAGACTCACCTGTAAAGCCAGAGGTGAAGGTTCCGGTGGCATCGTTCTAGCCCTGAATTAAAAAAGGAATGTTCAAGAGCAAAACAATTAATAACTCAGACATGATTACACGTAAAGTTGATTAAAACGGTGTTTTTAGTACTAAAATAAGTAAAAGCACAAACAGGTAATTAATGTTAAAATTTCATTTTAATAAAGAAATAAATCAGTTATGATCAAAACGTATCATCAAATCACTAACACTGTCATATTAGTCAACAACAACACCATTAGCATCATAACATCCATCATTATTGCCTTCTTTATCATTATTACAATGATCATCTTCATCATTACTACAATAATCACAACCATAAGTATCACCATCACTAGCATCAACATCAAAACAAACCAAGAAAAATGTTTAACTTTCATTCAAATTAAGCAAATGATCAATTGTAATCACCATCTTTTGAAGAGAAATAAATATCACAATCATTATCACAATACCATCACTACCATCATCGTCTTCATCATCGCAATCATTACCATCAACTTCATAACTTGTGCAACCATTATCATAATCGACGCCATTGGCATCATCACATTCATCATCATAACCTTTTTTATAATCATTACAACGAGCATCTTCATCATTACCACGCAAGGGTTTTCAGTAGTAGACTGGACCCGAGATCCTGCTTTGATCATAGTACCCGTGCACAGTATTCGAGATGAAAGATGCTTTCATAGAAATATAAGCAGACAATTGTATTCATTATGAAACCAGACTCTCCAAAGAAGCAAAAAGATCCTAAAACAAACAGCAAATTAGTTTTAGAAACTTTGCGAGAAAGCACCAATTTCCCGACCACCTCCCCTGCTGCCCCCACACACACTATATAACTATAGCTTCAGACCTAACAAACAAGTGCCGGCCTACCCTAGTTGAGGTTTCTTTGTACTTCAAAAGTTAACGAAAACCCTGACAACTACCATCATAATCATCCTCACTGATATGTCATTACAATAAATACCATCAACACTATTATAAGCACCATCATAACCAACTTAAATGATGTACAGGGGCAGAAGAAAACTTAATTTTTGAATTATGAACTTACCAGCAAGTGACAAATTTGTCAACATTCCCCGCACAAATGTAACACACCATAGCATCCGTGCAGTGATCGTCACCTTCCTGCTCAAGACGCTGGCCCAGCAGGTCACACAGCGAGGTAAACTCTTCTGGTTTTGCATATGTTACCAGTGCAGCTAAGGCTTCCCGCCAATTCTCCAACACACAGCTCTCGACTATATCACGCCAGTCACGGTTAATTACAACTGACATCAGCTGAATTATAAGGTTAAGAAGTACTTGTGAGTATAACATTAGTGAAGATTATGTTATTTGTTTATTACATAATCCTTTACTAGCCTACTGGACCATGTAGCACTCCCTTATCTCCGGTTTCTATAGTGTTAACCGGATGAGAGTCTTTGACCCTCCCTGGACAGGACACTAATCTACTAATCCATCGCTTATTAGTTCTCAACAAATGCTGGAACTCATTTACCTACCCCAGAAGGGTGGAAAGCTGAGTTGGCATAGACAGACAAGAAGGTGGCACAAATATTTGAATCATGGCAAACTGTCGGTATCGAATTAGGGACCTTGTGGTCGGAAAGCAGAGATCTTACCAGCTGCAGCAACCACATACGACCTGTTTGAACACAAGCTTTATCTTTATCACTTGGAAGGGGCACTTAATGAAAAAGTAAAATCAGCATACCCTAGTGACGTTGCTTTTGTTTTGTTCAAAGTATCTTCTCTGTATCCTGGACAGTAGATCGGGTCCTCCAGCAATAGCCAATAAGAATGCATCCGCCTTTATATACAAACAAAAAAAACAATGTCAAAACAATTCAAAGGAGAGATGTTCAAACCCTGAAATTGAACATTCTTAGTTCGAATAGCAGTTCATAAAAACCTGATGTTTTGTAATGAATCAACAAAAATTGATCGCCGACTCAATATGTGAAATCTGTGATTGGTGACGACGTAGGATACGATGCATGAATGATTAAAACGAGGAAAATCATGGTTACTATGCGGCCTTAGGCTAGAATGATTAAAACGAGGAAAATCATGGTTACTGTGCGGCTGATGCTAGAACGATTAAAACGAGGAAAATCATGGTTACTGTGCGGCTTTAGGCTGAGGTACGAAGTCAATAGGCACTTAATGACTGGCCCCGAGGGAAACAGTGAGTTTTAATTCCCCGAGACCCTCGATGCTCGAGTCGAGGGGAAACAAAACTCATTATTTCCTGATGGGGCAGTCATTGAGTGTTTTGTTATACCTCCCAATTCTACATAGAGCAATACACGAATGTCAACTGACGACTTGTTCTTGCTTGAAACCATTTAGCTGCCACAACTGCGTAAAAATTATTTGCATGCCGTTGGCTGGCATACAAATTTGCCGCCGTTTCAAAGGCGCACGACCTGATCATGTGCGAGTCGAAAGTTCAAGTTGTTGTTGCCCTAGGGAGTTAGTGAGTTTGGACCCATGACACGTTCTCCTCCAATCGGAAAACGGATTTGAGTTAGGAGGTATAACAATTCTTTTTATCAACCTCTGAATGAACTAAACGCCAATTCTTCTTGGTTTTGCAAAGTTATATGTATTTTTCATTTAAGTTTATACACTTAACCAAACGTATAGACAGCAGTTCTATACCAGTATCTTAAGACAAAATAGATACTGATAATAATGAGCCTCGATGTAAGAAACCAAGGTCAGTTGTTTCGGCCACTTTAGGACTAATCAGCATGACAGTACCAGAGCACGGTATACAGTCGCCAATGCAACTAAGATTACCGTGTTGCCGAGCAAGATTTAATAAGTAGTTGGCGACTAAAATTTTTTGGGTCTTGTAATCTTGATGTATTTTGCAACTAATTAAAGCTTTACGGTAGATAATCGGTGCGTACAAGGTCTGTAAAGCAAAATTATCACGAATGCTTCGAAGCGAACATCTAAACACCCCCCATTTTGGATATTTAAAACGTCTATTGCATTGAATGTTGTGAATTGAAATGCCACAATACAAGCTTCTTGTAAGACCCCAACTCACGGGATGTATACAGAAATGAATAAAAACGTTCGTTTAACTAACAGAAGCACTTCATTTCAAAGCTAGAAAACCCCTTCAATTTGAAATTATTCATAATGCCCTTTAACAACTATCTTTTTTGAATTTGAAAATATAAACCCTATATTTTTAACTTGGTGACCACTTTGAAATATTTTGGAGCCAGATGGGTCCTTGGAAAAAAGTTACTTCGTGTCCTACATACTAAATTAACACGTGACTCAAGTTTACCCCAACTATATTTCTTGCAGTGGTATAGCTTGAATGCACTGCCTTCCAATGAAACAAATAAAGGTATTATATAGGCGCGCGGAGATACGGATAGGTGTAACCATGGTAACCTGTTATTTTCACTAGTGAAAATAACAAGTTTTTCGAAAGGGAGTATTTTATTGATAATTATATGATAAAATATCTGTGTCATGTATTCCACAAAATATAGCTGCAAACTAAATTATTTTAAGGGTTCTCCACCAAACTCATGGTAATATTTATGACATTCAGTTTTTGGGACTTTCGTAAAGTTATATACATTTTTCAAAATAATGACAACATAATTTTAGTAACAATGAGGATGAAGACCATAAAAAATACAGCATATAAAAACTAACAGTTTATGGGAGGTTTTATTACTAATGTAATCTTTGACAAAAAAAAATCAGAAACAGGAAAGATCGACAAGGTCAACCATTAAAAAACAACGTTTTAAAGGTACTTTTGAGTAATATAAAGCATTGAATGGAATTACAGCAGACAAATAAATAGTTGTACACTATCAGAAAATATTATCGGAGGGCAAATTAACGCACACTTTTTTTGAAATTATTTTAAAAATGCTTTTTATCTCCTCCAGAAAACTGACATTGACAGTTGGTTAGGTTAACATACCATTCTTTCTGCTTTTACACAAACTTCGACTGCTGCTTCAAAGTTTCCAGTCAGAAGAGCTTGACTTATCAATCCATCAGTTTCTATCGGAATAAAGATTTTTACTTTATTACTGTATATACTTGCACAGATTTAACTAGAATGCTGCTGAAAAAAACAGCAAAACAGTTACTGTTCATAAGCAGGATGTCCAAATTGCGTGCAATGGTTTTCGGTCCATCAAACTCTAAATCCTCCATTGATTAATATCACGATTTAGTAAAATCCAACTAGTGGTCTACTATCAATGCTGCGTTCTGATTGGTTGAGCTACTACTAGGCTATTTGTTATAGCCCACTAGTAGCAAAAAACGCCGGCTTTGAAAACCAAAACAATAGCTTTAACTAGCGAAAAATGTTTTGTCTCGACATTTTTTTGACCAACTAGTTGGGATTTTCTAAAACAATTATTCTTCAACCTTATGGTCTCTGAGTCAATAGCCCACAAAGCCAAAGGCCTCATGGGCTATTGATTCAGAGCCCATTCAGGCTCGAGGAATAATTGTTAAATACCATGGGAACTGATACGCTGCTAACTAGTTTAGATATCGAGGTTTTAGAAGAACCAAACATCTACTACAACGAGTTCGGTAGTTGCCCCTAGATTGTTTGCCTATTCTACAGACTACATTCCTTATAATTGAATGTATGGATATACAGCTTACTGGCTAAGGCCAGTACATTGTCATATTGAACTTTTAAAGCGGGCTCACAACAGCTGCCTCTGATACCACAACGACAAATCTAAAATTAATGCTTTGTTTATCACAAAAAGGAAGTGACGTCACGGTCTGTACTGAACCCAGACTTAGCAAACTCTGGCCATCTTGATTGGGCGTGGCCGGAGCGGGTACTTTTAAATTCAATTTTGAGACGAAATGTGACTTTTTTCTTAATACTTTTATAGGAATTCTAGATACTAAAACCGAAAAAATATTTGGCCAGACACTTTTGAAAGATTTCCATTGAATAAATAAACTAGTTGTTCTAAAAAGTCGTGGGTTTATTTCCTTTACGTAAACCATACCTTTCGTCACTTTAACTTCTTGATAATATAACTAATTGTTCCCATGTCTATTTTTTATAATATTTCAAAATCCAAAAACCAAAAAGTCAAAGATCATCTCACCGTCATTAGTTGGGATCTCGAATGGGGATGAAACACGCCTTGTTTCATCTGCAGCTGCTAAACAAAAAGACAGAATTGATTAACGAAGACAAGATCTTTCATCGCACTACTGCAGAGCTCGAAATTGTGACTGATATGATAGCATTTGCGACTAACTTTTTACTTTGCAACCAAACGTTCAACAGCGGTCTCAATTTGGTGACTAATATTTATCTGTGACAGAAACTATCCTCCAGGGCCCAGTTGTTCATTCAACAGCGGTCTCAATTTGGTGACTAATATTTATCTGTGACAGAAACTATCCTCTAGGGCCCAGCTGTTCATTCAACAGCGGTCTCAGTTTGGTGACTAATATTTATCTGTGACAGAAACTATCCTTCAGGGCCCAGTTGTTTATTCAACAGCAGTCTCAATTTGGTGACTAATATTTATCTGAGACAGAAACTATCCTCCAGGGCCCAGTTGTTCAAATGCTGGTTAAGTTTAACCTTGGGTTAACCAAAAATTTAAACAGGAATTTCTTGGTTAAGAAAAGGTAAACGGTTCTTTATGAATAATGTTTGAATATTTCTAGGAAAACTCTTGTTAATCCCAAACAACATAGTATTAACTATGTAGATCATACACCGTATAAAATCTAAGAAAACGTACTGACGTTTCGGTCGTTGGACAAAAGAATATTAAGGCGAAACAAAAAAGCAGCTACGTTAGATAAATCAGCATTATGGTCTACATAATACCTCCACATACCTCCTTCAGGGACTGCATTTATTGTTAACGGTCCACCAGATGCAATTGCATCAAATGCTGCAGCTGCTGCTTCGCTCCCAGCATCTGACAATGGGGTCTGATAATCAAACAACAAAACTTGTATGAATGTTTGTATGCCACAGTTGGTTCACCCACAGTTGGTTCACCCACAGTTGGTTCAACCACAGTTGTTTCGGCCACAGTTGGATCAGTCACAGTAATTTCAACAACAGTTGGTTCAGCCACAGTTGGATCAACCACAGTTGGATCAACCACAGTTGATTCAACCAGTTGGCTCAGCCAGTTGGTTCAGCCACAGACACTAAACGATTTATGTGTAGATCAAGACCCAGTTCCTCAAAACCTCTAGGTCTAACACAGGATTAATTTTTGCATCTACAGCGCATACGCACGTTAACATTAAGACGGTAAAATGTTTGTTAACTTGTCGATATGCAATCGCTAATCAATAATTGATCCGTGATGTTGAGGAGAGTGGGTCAGAATAATAAGACCAATCACAAGATAAATTTTATGAACGACCCGTATAAAAGTAACATGCAGTATAAACGAAGTAGAAACACATACACTTTGCGTACCTTTTGTTTAAACTATGTTTCTATTTCCTAATATCTGTAGCTTTCTTTGTGCGGGAGTTTGGAATCAACAGGTGTACACGAACGACAGCTGACTGATTCTAACCCAGAGTTCAATCTTAATCTATGTTCCTGGTTCTTTAATCACTTATAAATCGATGTGATCTGGACTTTAGGAATCATATTGTTTGTTCTAATATAGACTATGGTTGGTTTGTTAGCTTGTTTTAAAAGCAGTGTAAATCTCTTTTCATTCGAATTTTAGTTTAATTAACGGTCAAAGTTAACAATTTTTTAATAACCTGGCTCGTGTTTATAATTTTGAAAATGATTGCCTCTCAAGGTGTGCTTTGTCAGACCAAGACATGAGGCAGGCGAACACAGGCTGCTATCACAGGGAGCCCGTGCACATCCTTAAAACTGGAACAAATTAACCGTCACTGTCACGAGTGACAGTCAGGAGACAGGTTGCTTGTCATGAGACTGAATGCAGGCTTGGCAGTAACACAACAGATAAACTTGATTTCACAAAGCAATTACTTCGAACTTACAAATCGGTACACACATCCACACAGAACTAATCAAAACTACACTTACTGCACTTGTAAACTCGTCCACACAGGACAATCTTCTTAACTCTACACTTATTGCACATATACACTTGTCCACACAGGACAATCTTCTTAACTCTACACTTATTGCACATATACACTTGTCCAAACACGACAATTTTCTTAACTCTACACTTATTGCACATATACACATGTCCACACAGGACAATCTTCTTAACTCTACACTTATTGCACATATACACATGTCCACACAGGACAAGCTTCTTAACTCTACTTGTTTACAATTGTACACTCGTCCACACAGGACAATCTTCTTAATTCTACTTGTTTACACACGTCCACACAGGACAATCTTCTTAACTCTACTTGTTTACATTTGTACTCATCCACACAGGACAAATATTCTAAATTTAAGAATCTTTCGAGAATTCTGTGTTTAATGAGTCTGCTCTACGGTCAACGTAGCTTGGCTTACACTTTTCAGTCTATATCTAAGAAGTTCCGAAAGTATCTATATTTAGAAACGTCACATATTAATACTATAATAGGAAACTACACCATGGTCTGTTGTTGTAAACAACTCAATGTTTCAGAATATTCTAAAATAGTATACTATAAGTAAGCAATCCTAAACTTTGTGGAATGTTCTAACTGACTGTACATAATCAAATATTTCCAAAAGTTCCAATTTGTTCTAGACGGTTCTGGCGGCAGTTCAAAAACGTTTTGGAATAAACAATGAAAATGCACAATATTTTTGTAACACTCACCTTTGACTCAGTCACCGACGGCGTTGTTGCTCCACTAGAGAACACCCCTTCTGAGCTCTTGCCCAGATCCTTGATGATAACAGGAAAAACATTAGTATTAGTTTGAAACAAGTATAAAATGAAAGTTGATCTGAGTAGCTTTATGTTTGTGCTGAAGGAGATTCGTAACTTACTGTCTCACTTAAATAGCAGTCGATATTGTGTGCATTGTAATTAATGACGTCATGTGCAACGTCACTAGCTCTAATTGATTTAGTTAGTTGTTACTGAACGGTGAGGACTATCGGATTGACCAACTGGTAACTCTTCTATTATTTTGATTTGTAATTATCTTTTCTGCAACATTGGTAATGATATGTATTTTGATTTGTAATTACCTTTTCTGCTACATTGGTAATGATATTTTGATTTCAATGTATTTTGATTCTTTTATACTTTTCGCATCCCATCATTATTGTCTAAGTCTAAAAATTTCGATAAGGTCATGTCAACAAAAGGTTTGAAGCTTTGGACGTACCATTTTGCAATTACAGTAACACACAAGCAAGATGAAACAACACTTACATCGTTACATCTCTACTTAATCACAAATCATCATCAGATTATTTCATTTGATTTTGATGGTGTAAGGCAGATTCTTTGTAAGCCTAGTGGCCCATGGAGCTGGTGATTATCTCTGTTTCTTGTAATGTCAAGCGGATGACACTAATCCATAGCAGATTAAATCACAGCAAACGCTGGTACTCATTTACTTACCCTGGAAGGATGGAAAGCCGAGTTGGCTTAGGCAGAAAAGAAAACTGTACAAACATTCAAATATTGACAGAGCCAGGGATGAACTGGGCATTGGAAAGCAGAGATCAATTACAAATATGACCATGCGTGTAATATATCACTCCGACATTTAATGCAACATTGTTGGGCAGACGTGGTTGGTGCAGTTGGTAAGATCACAGCTTTCCAAACACAAGGTCTCCAGTTCAATCCTTGCACTTCTCCGAGATTTGAATATTTGTGTGACCTTCTTTTCTGCCTAAGCCAGCTCAGCTTTCCATCCTCCCAGGGTAGGTAAATGAGTACCAGCGTCTGCTTGGAGCTAAACTGCAATGAATAAGTGTCCCGTCCAGGGAGAGTCAAAGATTCTCATCCGCTTAACACTACAGTATCCGAAGATAAGCGATGGCCCCGTGGGCCATTAGACTCGTAAAGATTTAGCTAGCTAGCTAGCATGAAACGTTGCATAAAAAAGTTGGATCGTTTAACATCATCTTTGCAGTCATTTACATTAGACACTGGAAATTCCAGGAGGTGGGGATTCGCAAAACAAACTTCCATGGAGGTATGAACATTTTCTGGAACTACACAATACAAGAAGTTTCTCTTTCTATACCTGGGCTGTCAGTAGCTGCATCTTTTTAGCCAATTCGGCAGCATCAACTCCACCCTCTCCACCTGAGCTTTGTGTCGATGCCACCTAAACAAAATAATTCCCTAATTTTAACACTAAGCACTACCATAGTTATAAGTCGTTGAAAAAAAAAGTGGAGAATGAGAGCTAGAGTGTGGTTTGGAAAAAGCAACTAAATATATGAATACATAAACTATGGGTGAGCAGAGCTTAGAAATTGAGGGTGGAAACTGAGGAAGTATGTAATTATTTGAGGAAGTCATACAACACTCTTAATATTGTTGAAAATTATTAGTTATTAAAACAATATTTTCAGTCAGAAATGTACCAAGGTTTTCAAATTTAGGGGTCCTTTGGACCCCTTCTTAGAGAATTTGGGAGCTTATTGCAAAATTTGGGGGATGCAGCAAATTAATGTTTAACTAGAATAATTAGTATTTGATGAGGCAATGGCTTTTTGGCTTTAGTCTGAAAAGTTACAGCAAAATGGACCGTGAAGAGACAATCTATCTGCTGATAAAAATTGTTTTCACGAAACACGCTTTCTTTTCCTGGCATTTGTAATTTGCATAAAAATTCAATTTTGGACCCTTCATTTAATATTCTCTGATCAACAGAAAGACAAGTGAGTCCCAGTACGCAACGGTACACTCTAGATACATCTGTTTAGTGGTAACCGCAAGTGCCCAAAATAGTTGATTTTAACTGTGATGGTTTATTAAAGATCTGGCAACTGACAACCACAGATAACATTCAAGACACGAATTATGTATCTCAAGTTGAATAACAAAGATCTTTTCACAAGGCGTTATTAATAGTTACATCATTCCTGAGATAAGCTTGAGATGCATAACTCATGTAATGAATCGCAATTTCAAACCTCATAAACGGCAAAAAATTTATTTAGTTTAAATTATATTTGTCTGCCATGAACTACCAATATAAAAATGTGACTTGATTTTGTCTTTTGGAGACTAAATTTCCAGTTGTGGTTACCAGTCTGGTCACCGTTATTGCAAGGTATTATTATGTGACCAAATCTTAAAGTTAGGAGCCAGCTGGCCCTTATGAGATTATTTTCTAATGTCCAGCACTGATAAAGCTCACATTTCTAACTGAAAGTATTACACAACTAAAGCAAATTTTGCAAATGACAAGCTTTGGTGGAAATTAATAGTTTAATCAAAATAAATTCCTATACAGCTAACTCACCTTCTTTGACAGCTCCACAGGATCATAGCCCAACAGTGCAAGGAAATGTCGCCTTGGCTCCTTCTCAAAGTTGTTCTTTAAACATAAAAAAAAATTAGATCAAAAGTTGTAGCAAATTCTGTAGCCAAACAAAATTCATCCACTCATACACAATGGATAAAACTAGCAAAATCTTTTGTTTTGTTTGTTTTGTTTTACAAAATTTAGGAATCTAGTGAGGTTCCAAGGAGTAGAGATAATAGCACTCGAGGTCCCTTACAAGGATCTTACTCCTGGATCACGGATTAACGTCCTTATCCGAGAAGTGAAAGTCTAATCATTTGCAAATGTTAGAGCAAATGCAGCACTTTCTCCTCAATTATTTTAAGACCATGAGTGTTGGTCCGGCATGGAATTGAACCCAAGACCTCCCACACAGCTGACTGGCACCTTACCATTTGGGCTAAAGCTTCACTTTAGTATTTGTAGTGTTAATCAGATAGCAGTCTTAGACTCCCCCAGGATGGAACAATAATTTAATGGATGGAAAGCTGAGGCGGAAAAAAGGTCATAAATACTAAATCTCAGCAAAACTGGAATTGAAATGGGGACCTTGTGGTTAGAAAACAAAGAAATTTATAACGAGTAAAATATCTTTTATAACAAAAATTATTAATGATAAAGAATATGTAGCACACCTACAGTTGGTAATGTGCCATACCTCGCAAGATACACGCACACGATTCAACGGGAATCTCGCGAGTCACACAGTTTATGAAATCAAACAACTTGTTAAGAATCCTCCAACAACTGTAGTGTAAATTATATGACTTGGCTATCTTTAAAAAAGCAGTGGGCCTGACTTCGAACCAAAACAACTATTTAACAAATAGATTCCATGTTGCCGTGCGTCTGTTCAGTAATAGATCACAGATGACGTCAAAATGTGGTAAGA
>JAOTRI020009635.1:0-19112 GCA_028564885.2 Zoanthus sanctaehelenae | reverse complement strand
CCTTTAGGTTTATGGTCGTAGTTTTCATGTTTTTGAGCTGCTGAATTATTGATTCTGTTATAGAAAAAGTTAATTAAACCAGTCTATTCAGCTAATTATTAGAGATCGATACGATGAGATAATTCATTGTAATATCTGAAAACAGTCTGCAAAAGGTGTATAAAAAGTGTAGTTTTTAGTTAGCTTTAGAGAGAAGAAGAGAGAAGAAAAAACAAGCGTACTTCAAGTACAACAGAAGAGCCTGGTTGCCTGACTCACGATCGTAATAATATGATTGGCTGTCTTCAAAAAGTGAATAATATGATTGGCTGTCTCCAAAAAACGAGTAATATGATTGGCTATTTCCAAAATGTGAGTAATATGATTGGCTGTCTCCAAAAAGTGAATAAAATGACTGGCTGTCTTCAAAAAATGAGTAATATAGTTGGCTATTTTCAAAAAGTGAGTAATATGATTGGCTGTCTCCAAAAAGTGAGTATTGTAATTGGCTGTCTCCAAAAAGTGAGTAATATGACTGGCTGTCACCAAAAAGTGAGCAATGTGATTGGCTATTTCTAAAAAGTGAGAAATATTATTGGCTGTCTCCAAAAAGTGAGTATTGCGATTGACCGCCTCCAAAAAATGAGTAAAATGATTAGCTATTTCCAAAAGGTGAGTAATATGATTGGCTTTCTCCAACAAGTGAGTATTGTGATTGGCTGTCTCCAAAAAATAAGTAATATGATAGGCTATTTCCAAAAAGTGAGTAATACGATTGGCTGTCTCCAAAATAGAAGTATTGTGATTGGCTATCTCCAAAAAGTGAGTAATATGACTGGCTGTCTCCAAAAAGTAGGAATTTATGGTTTCATGACAGAACCTAATGGTTTGTCCATTCCACCTAGCCGAAGGCTAATGCGCAACGGAAGACCACAACAACATCGTGATGATTTTTTTTGCTATATATAAACGCACATGCATTTATGTACCAGCACAATTTTTTGACAAAGTTGACCTAAAAATATCAGAAATAATACGGATGTAAAAACGCATAAAAGTGCAATATGATTCAAGTAGAGACGTAAGATAATCAGAACTTACGGTTTGAGAAAAAACAACATCCTTTCTCCTTCTGATGGTATGAACCAGCGCGGAATGCTTACCTTCCTCCTTCAAAAACAAAATCGAAATCTTGGTACTTATTAAAACATGATACATAGCGATTGCAACAAAAACAACTTACAGACTTCCAGTGTTACGAGTTGCATCAGAAAGAACTCTGAATTGTCTAGCTAAAGGTATTGACAAATTATAATATATCCCTTTCTTTCAAAATTTAATGTGTTTTTGATTCATGCTCTAATTGTTTTGAATTTGTTTTTCACGCGCAAGCTTTTTATTCTTTTTTATTAAGTAGTGGATGCTGCGATTTTATGGTTTTTAACGGTTTATAAATTGGTTTTACTAAAAAAATGTATGTTTGTTTGGTTACTGTGCTAACTTAGTCAGTGGCTGCACCCGAATCGTTCTTCAACTGGTACAGGATTTAATGGAGCCAAAACAAATTGTAGAAATGCACACAATTTAGGCATTCTCCTGCGGCCGGTTCCAGAAAACTCTGATTAACTTAACCCTGGGTTAAATCAAAATTCAAAGGGTAATTTTTATGTAAGTAAATATTTCTGATACTTACAAAATAATGTTCAGTTTTACCTATCCAAGAAATACTTCAATCCCAAAATTTGCAGCCCAAAACAAGGTATATAAATTTGGAAACAAGAACATGGATTTAAGAATTAACCCTTGGTTAACAGTAATCGATTTTTGAGGAACCGAGCCCTGATGAACAGTAACTGCTTTGTACACATACCTTTTTCCATCAGGTCTTGGCTATAATTTAACAATATATTAGGATTGGGGCTCAAAAGGTTGGTTCTCTTCCAGACTCGGGAAATCTAGGTTGACTCAAACAAAAACCCCTTTTAGAAGCCGTGTGACTCATGGGGTCGGTGCTTATCTTCAGATTCGGGAGTGTTAAGCAGATGAGAGTCTTTGACTCTTCCAGAATGGGACACTAATCCATCACAGTTTAGCTCCCAGCAGACGCTGGTAATCGTTTACCTACCCCGGGAAGATGGAAAGTTGAGTTGGCTAAGACGGAAAAGAAGGCCATACAAATATTCAAATCTTGGCAAAGTGCCGGGATTGAACTGGGGACCTTGTGGTTGGGAATTGGAGATCTAACCAACTGCGCCGTCCACGTCAAACCACTCAAAAGCTTATTTCAAAATAGAAACGTTTGATGATCATCAAGATAACAACCACCCTCAAACATATGCGAAACTAGCTATACTCTTGGGTTTCATCTATTCACAAGAGATACAAAAAAAAGACAAAGCGGTCGATTTGGTGCTCTAAACAAAATAAATCATCAAGAAACAACATTGCCATCATGACATCAAATGAAATCCACCTATACGTAATGAAAGGAAGATACACTGTATTTTGGACCAGGAAAGGGCACTTATATATGGGCAAATTGTAATAACTAAACCAAATTTCTAAAATGCTCAATAAACTAAATTTATAATACCTCAAAAATTTCTGTCAAAAGCATTACGTATCACTGTTGAGCATTTAGCGCATTGAGATGTAGTAAAAATTACAAACAGTTTATTGAAAAACGTGACTTTAAAATTAGGAGTCTAAATTCATGAGCATGTACAGCAGATCCTTTACAAAAGCAATTTTCGATGCAGTTTATGCAGATGACATTCATTTATTCATTCTTTGACTGCGTTATTAATAACCAGAGCCAGTGTCCATCTAACTTCTGCCAGTTCTTACCTTGAGCTGCAAAAATATTAGTCCAAGATGAACCTCTTTAACAAGCGCCACAGTTGCTCTTGAAAAATCATGTGCCTCCAACAGTATAGTCTCATTCCATGATTTTTCTAGAATATAAAACACTCTGAACTTAGAATGCTTTGGTCATTAATAGTTACAAACATAATGATTACCACTGATAAAGTCTTCACAACAACTATCACAAGCACCATCATGATTATCATCACCATCATTATCATCATAACTATCACCGTCTTTATCACTAATACTACTATTCTCATCATTATAATCATCATCATCATCATCATCATCATCATCATCATCATCATCATCATCATCATCATCATCATCATCATCATCATCATCACCACTTAGACAATAACAGAAAGTTTTAGTGGCTACCTTTTGGTGGTTGAACACCTTGAAGCATGCCCTCAACATGTCCCTGCAGCATGAGCAAGCTCTGTTCAACCAGCTTGGACAGATCCTGTGGGGTTTACACGGAGAATAGCTTGAGGACATTCATTATGGTTGTATTTATTATGACGACTAAACAAGTTAGATTGCCTGGATGGCAATTTAAACTTTTGCTTCCAAGAGTATTGTAAAAAAGGTCATCAATCATCGAAATTTTGCTATTTTCTCTCAAAATTTGGCACAGCAATAGAACAATATCAGAAGAACAAAAGCGTGTCGGCGATTTTAAAAATAATTGATTGTTGACGTTTTATAAATCGATTTTTGCGGCTCTTTATTAAAATTCTTAGAATATTCTGAGAATAGTTATAAAACACGACTAGCTTTCCCAAAAAAAATCGCCGACAAGTTTTTGTTCCGCACATTTTGGTGATGCCTTAAAGATAAAAATAACAGCGAAAGATAAAAATTTAGCTACTTTGGACTTTGGACGAAGAAAAGTTTGGATTAGAATCAGAGCGTGACTTCTTTCTTACAATAGTTTATTTGCCAATAAAAGTTAAAAATTGGTTAAGGGAGTTTTATAACCTTTTCATTGATATATAGATTCATAGGCGTTTGATAAATCTCAAGCGAGCTACTGAACGAAAACTAAAACCATTGCCCAAGGTGTTCAGTAACCGTAAGTGTCGATAAAACTTGAGCAAAAGTGCATTTTTGAGAATACTGCCAAATCATTCCAAGACACAACAATACACTTTACCTGACATTTGGAACTGCTAGCTGTTCTAAACGCAGACACATTCCAGTACCACTCTGCAATATGAAAAGAAATTTGCAAGTTGGTTTAGCACGGATCGGTTTGATTGCGTCATCACTCAAACTAGAAAACAAAGAACCCAAAAGAACAAGAAATAATTTTTCATCTTTGAAAGGAATAACAACTAACAATTTTTTTTGCACTAATTCACTTTTGTGTTGAGAACATTATCAGTAAATCGTACAAAGTCCGCTAACTATATATTTTTACTTACATACGTTTTACAATGCAGGACAGGGAAATACACAAAACCAAAATAGATACTTACACTTTGCAGGCCTGAATTAAGTTCACAACATCTGATTGTAGAAAAATCAATAACTATCGACGAAAATTACAATTTTTGCCGTATTGCCATCAAAACATAAATTATCCAGCTTTCACTGCGGCCTGAAAAATGCTTTTTATGAGCGCTATGGGTACAATACGTTTTCCTGTGACAATAGCTAACTCACCAGCATCTGGTTCGTCTTCATCTCGTGTCTGTGGGACAGCAGTTTCTAATAATCCCAACGATTCAGTTACTAGCGCGGTCTTGCGAAACTTCAGCAGGTGGTTGCACTGTGAATACGTAATATCGGTGTTAATTAAGGGATTTGCATTTGGGAAAAAAGTAAACCAGCAAGAACAAATAAATGAAATAAAAGTTCTATCCTTGGGTATAAAAGCACAAGATAGAAGTTGAATAACAGTTGGGGAAGTCTTTAGTGACAAGTAGCAAAAACATTCAACTCAATTTTTTGGAAATGACGAAACATACGGAAGAGGTTCTATTGTAATATAAATACTTTGATTTATCCAGTCAATATGTTTATGTAATCGAACATTTACGAATTAGATATGGAATTCATTTACCCGAGTGTGTTTTAAAAACAAATAAAATGTGGGCTTTTCAGTTTTAAGTACGTACTTGCCAAGTATGGGTTTCTTGTGAAGCAGTTTGAGACATTTTTAAACAGTTTTTCTGTTGACTTTTTTAAAAATGGAATTTAATCTATTGCCAGATTTGCTAAACGCCACATTTACAATTGCTGTAATTGGTTTGTTTTATGGTGCATACATTTGGGAACGAAAGTATACCTGACTTGTTTTGAAAATTGCGATTCTGTACTAACTCAATTGGGGTTGGCAGCGTGAGAAAACAATTTCAAATACTGATTGAATTCTTCTGCTTTATGCAAGTATCAATGTAAAGACCAGGAGGGGGTGAGGGGGTGAGGGCATTTGACGATACTGGACTTCCCGGGGGGAGGGAAGTTTGATCGTTGTTAAGCCCGGGGGTGGGCAGTTGAATTCGAGCCTGGGAACGAGATGGCCATGTCATGGAATAGAGACTGGAACAAGACCTCGTCATCGACTCGTGAAGCGTTCGATCGTCGCTTCCTGTTCCATGATGGATGATCAGATTTCGGTAAGTGGTAAATATCTGTCATCAATCTGTGTTATTGTTGTCCATCCTTTGTCTACTTTAATCTCTGAAGATATATTTGCATACAATGACTTATAACACCCAAGTTTCATTTTCATAACCATTTGTAAATGCCTTGATACCCGGGCTGGGAGCGGGGAGATTTGATGTATTTTGTGTTTCTGGGGTGGGGACCTTGAACTTAATTTGACGATTTTTTGACGCCCGACCCATGGGCGTTTTACAAAAATTTCGGGTCACAGACACAAATCCTCACCTTTGCCCGCACCCCACCCCCTCCCGGGCTTTATATTGATAGGTGCATAACTGTTCTCTATATGAAGTGCTATGCAGATAATCTTTTTAACACCTGAAGAAACTATAAAAGTGTAGAAAGTATAAACTTGGTGTCCGTTCAAAACCTAGCAATGCTGGAAGATATGATTTACATCTGCTAAAAAGCCATTAGACATTCCGTTCCATTTCTAACTTAAAGATGAAAAGAATGGCCAAAGGTTATAGCACTAATGAAAGATCTCTCTAGGAAACAAAGTCCTGCATATGAAAACTGATAGAGCAATACTAGATACCACAGCCAATGTTGTTAGAATGGAAGGTTTAAGTAACTTAGCAAACTACAAAAAAGATTACAACGTTTCCTCGTTTTATGTTGTATGCACGGTCGCGCTTAGGATCTTTTATTCTAGTTGTGATGCTTCATTAGTCTATTGGCCGTTTGCTCATTTACATCTCAAAACCTTTTGTTGTTTGTGCACGGTCACGGTTTGGATTTTTTGTTCTAGGTGTGATACTTCATTAGTCTAGTGGCCGTTTGCTCATTTACATCTCAAAGCCTTTTGTTATTTGTGCACGGCACGGTTAGGATCTTTTGTTCTAGGTGTGATACTTCATTAGTCTAGTGGCCGTTTGCTCATTTACATCTCAAACCCTTTTGTTGTTTGTGCACGGTCACGGTTAAGATCTTTTGTTCTAGTCCGTGTGATACTTCATTAGTCTAGTGGCCGTTTGCTCATTTACATCTCAAAGCCTTTTGTTGTTTGTGCACGGTTACGGTTAGGATCTTTTGTTCTAGGTGTGATGCTTCACTAGTCTAGTGGCCGTTTGCTCATTTACATCTCAAAGCCTTTTGTTGTTTGTGCACGGTCACGGTTAGGATCTTTTGTTCTAGGTTTGATACTTCATTAGTATATTAGTCGTTTGCTCATTTACATCTCAAAGCCTTTTGTTGTTTGTGCACCGTCACGGTTAGGAGCTTTTGTTCTAGGTGCGATGAACATTAGTCTATTGACCGTTTGCTCATTTACATCTCAAAGGCTTTTGTTCTATTTGCACAATCAACGTCATATTTCAATACGGAAAAGGAGAACAAACACGTAAAAGAATAAAAGCCAACGAGTGTCTATAACATTCGCTCCGGCGAAGGACTCCAGTCCGAAACGTCAGTTTAAAATCCATCTCCACTACGGTATAAAACATAGTTATTTTTCAAAAGAAGTGTCTATGACAGCTTACTCTATTAATTATGCCATAGCCAATGCATGAAAACTAGTTTTACTTCTATATTCTGATTCTGAGTCTGATCTGAGATGTTTCTTTTTGCTGATAAAAGATTATGTGGTGCACCATAAAACACTCGCCTGGTCGGGTTTGAGTCCCGTGAAGCAAAACATCCCAATCTGATTTGTAATGTGTGACCAGTCATGTGATGAACCTGGAACAAACAAGACATCGGTATAATTTGATTAAAACCAAGAAAGTTTGAATAAATATATCAAAGAAACCACGGTTAACACCAAGTATGAATGGTCTGAGATGTTTAAGTTCGAATTCTTTAATTAACATGGTGGTTACTGAATGATGTTAACCAGTTTCCAAAAAAAATCCTTAAAGTTCACCAACAATTACCACTTCCAGGACTCGACCTCAAGTTTGGGGTTTACCTCGGTTCAAGAACCCGGGATATTTGCGAGCGACGTAGAACAAAGAAAACAATGAAGTCTAAGATAACGAACATAATAATGACAAAACAAAATTTACAGGTTCTTACACTGAGGATAAGCCCGAATTTGAGGTTTTCTAAACCAGGAGAGACCTGGGTATGAGTTGGGACCGCAATGCATCAATGGATTAATTAAAAGGAAAGAGATGCCATATTGTCATATTGAGATATTGCTTACGAACCGGTTGTTCATCCAATCAATACATAGATCTATGCTTTGTGGTCCACAGTCGAACCTAGTTCTTTCCTCGCTTAAAACATGGCAAATTCTTTCTCGGAAGAAACGAGTTAATATCAAACAAATTCTAAAACAGTTATAGCAACTGAAATTGTGTTCACATAAAACAAACAAGTACTGATGCCTTGAGTCTGATGCTTTATAGTTAGTGGTTTGTCGATAAAACCAAAAAATTACTTTTCAAAAAATTGAAGGATTTTTTCAGGAGTACAGGGGAATTAAATTCTGGGAGTTTTCTAGGAAGGCAGGGAAATGATACATTATCAAGGTGTTTTACCAATACTTCCAGAAGTAGGGAGCAACACAAATATTTACCTTCTTTTTTAAGGTTATCAACAAGTGCTTGCCTCATGGTAATAATACGGTCAGCCATCCCTTTTACCTCCACCAACCACTCAGCACATAACTGAGGATCATTCAGGATGGTTCCTGCAAGGCGGGCACCGTGTATTGGAGGATTGGAGTACATAGGGCGAATGATGATTTTAATCTGTGACAGCACACGCTGAGCCTCTTCTTCCGAGCTACACACTGCTGTGATATGACCAGCTCTCTCTCCTACAAGATGAAGACAATAACTTTAGTTCCAAGCGCTCTTGTTCATGTATTCTAGTGAAGCTACTTGGGTGATAATAGAGTTTTTGGTGAAGGTCACTTATTATGCCAAGTAGGGTCCTTAATAAACTTTTGTACAGCCGTTGCTGTGGTAGTTATAGGCGCAACACTAATATACATGGTCAAAGGTTGTGAGTATTAACTTGGGCATGTAGGGCCTAAGCAAGGGTTCGGGTGCATGCTCCCCAAGGAAAATTTTGATTTAAGATGCTCAGAAATGCTTTTTCCTTCATTCTGGGAGCGTATTTTTTTATTATCTCAAAACAATTTTGTGTAATCTGTTCAGTGACCATGAACACAGGAAAGTTGAAGCTGGTCCGCCTTTCGCTTTTCAGCGGCCATGTTTTGCAGGTGGAAAGACAACACCTGAGACATCTTTTGCTCGATTTAATAAAAAGAAATAAACTGATAGTGAAAAAGTGATCGTTTCACACGAAAATCGAAAAAACAATCAGTCTGTTAACTTTTACTGCAATTTACTAGAATTTCATCTGAATGCCAACGCTGTAGAAGAACAAATCAAACACAAATTTACCTTAACCATGATTGATTTCAGATTGAAAGTTTGAATGAAAAGCTTAAACACAACTTCGGACTGAGATTTTGAATGGAAAGCTTAAACAGAATTTTAAAAGAATCTACCAAACTGCTCCTTTTGGAACAGTCATTTGTTTGTTATTTCAACTTGTTAATTATTGTTGTTGTACTCAATGTCCAGTGGACGCCCCACCCCCACCCCCCAAAACATTGCTCTTAGTAGGTGTCTTCATTTTCAAAGATAATACAATATGGGTCAATATTTATAAGATGGATAAAATAGACTGTATATTTTCTTGATGTTTAAATGAAAAATGTTTTCGATCAATGTGATCATTCAAAATCTTACCACAGTGTGAAACATACCGTATAGACCCATGTTCTTGGCAAAGGACTGTGCTACCAACATATTATGTCCATCAGCAATAAAGTGTCTGACAGCCTGTGCATCCCTGTTGCAATCTCCGCTAGCAAACCCTTGGTATGCCATGTCAAAGAATGGAAACAAATTCCTTTTCTAAAGTAAATTTGAAACAAGCCAATAAATGACTAGTAAGCATTGACTGCTATATATCATTTAATTTTTTTAATTTCATTTTTCAATTTTAAATTTCATTTCAGATTTTCAATAAATGACTAGTGGACATTGACTGCTATTTATCATTCAATTTTTCTGCTGATGAAAAAAAAAGAAAATATAATTTTCATACCATTGCTATAGGATTTTATAATAATGATAGTTTTGCACATATGAATATTGCTTCACGAGTCAGAAGAAGAGAAGATAACGTTTTTCAAGTCTAAACTACTTGCTAATATCAATAAAAATAATTTTGCTGTGGCTATCTTTTCTGAAAACATTTTTAACAGACTTCTGACTCAAAGCCAGTTTCAAAACGTATGCTTAAGACAAAACAACCTAAGCTTATACTTTTCACAAAACTCCGGCTACTTAAAAACTTTAAAAAATGCTGATCAAGGAAGAAGGAAGGCAAAGAGTGAGTAATCGATTGATACTTCTTGTCTGAAACAACAGATGACGGTCTTAATGTGTGTATATTGACACAGTTTACTTCATTGGGTAAGGGGGCAAAATAAAAGATCCCCAATCCCTGCCTGCCCTCTTCCTCTCATTGACGGGTGCATTACTGGCAATACCATGCTGAAGAAAACTAAAAAGCTTAATCCTTTACAAGCCAAGTGGCCCATGGAACTGATGCTTATTTCTAGTCCCTGGACAGCACAATAATCCATCACAGATGAACTAGCTGGGAAGGATAGAAAGGTGGAAAAGAAAGTCACACAAATATTTGAATCTTGGCAAACTGCTGCGATTCAAACTGGCGACATTGTGGTCAGAAAGCAGAGATGTCACCAATTGCAACAACCACATCCGCCTAAAGAGAAGAGAAAAGACAGATTGAGAACCATAATTACGTTTTCACACAAAAACAATTGTGCTAGAGCAAAAGTTGCATACTCAGCTTTTTTCCCTTAACAACACACAAGGTAAGTGACTTCAACTATTAGGTCAAAATGAATGAGAAAAACAATACAAGGAAGATGAATGGGTATTTATCCACAACTTTAATGAACAAATTATGGTACCCATCAACAACTAAATACAATAGACCTTATTCATAAATGGCGGCGATTTCAATATTCTTTTGTATTAGCCTTACTAGCCTCGTTTTGAGTAACAGTTTCTTTTGAAAGTTTAACCCAAGAACGAGGCTAGGTAGGCTAATTTGAATGAAGACAAAAGGATATTAAAACGGCCGCCATTTATGAATAAGGTCTATATTGCTGAGGGGGCAAACTCTTGGGGCGAGCGCGGCCATATCTATAATATTCCTTTGACTTCGACAAGTGTTCTTGTTGTTTCACATGTAAATTTTGACGATTTGTTTGTGAAAAGCATGTTTTTGTTCAGGAATATAAAAGAATGACTAGTCGATGTTGTGTCGTTAATTGTAATAACGACGAGATATCCCAAAAAGGTCGTAAAACGTTCACACGTTTCAGAAAAGGTTTGGCATCTATAGCCGAAAGACAAAGTCTTAATTGTCTGAAGGTTGGGAAAAAAGGTCGCAAAAGGTCGAAAGAAAGAAATCGAACCAAATCTAAACAAAAAAAATTAAATTAGCTCTGACATCTTTTAAATATTTTGTTCACTTTAATTCTTAAATCTATATTTTTAATCTTTACTTAACATAGCTTCAATGTCTCAATATTCACTTTATGTGCATTTCAATTTTATACTATGGTGTCAAGCACACATTCAAAAGATAATTCCCTTTTACTTGCGTAATAAATCACTATTTTGTGTTGGCTTTAAACATAAATACCAGTGTCTGACATGCTCTAATACAGGAATACACAGAGTGATAATACAAACTGATTTTTTGAAAAACTTAGAACTTTGAGGTATACTTACTATAACAGTTAATTTTTTTTAAATATTCTAATTCTATTCAATCTATTTCCGGGCAGAAAATAAAATATTTTCTTTATTAGTTTAAGACATTCAATGTTATTGCGAATAGAATAAGTGTCGTGACTAGTTTAAAATTGTAAAAGCAAAGAGTCTTAGCTTATTGCTAATCATATTAAATTTCAAAATGTGTATATACTTTCCCCCAACAAAAATGTTTCAATAAAACTTCTTAACAACAACAACAACCACTTTATTTCCCTTTTTTGCTTATAAGTTTTTACAATTAAAAGAAAAAGGAAGGCTTACTGGCCACCTGTATTAACCATAGGGTTAAAAATGCTAAATCGCCAGTTGCATTCACAGCTTTCAAAATATGGTCGGTGACATACAAGCGCGCACACACATACACACACATGAGCAGAAGGCAGAACATATTCAGATACTCAGATAATATATAACAAAAATAAAATAAAAAAGTAGGTATTTATTTATATTAAATCTACATTGTGCACAGAAAAACAGAACAGTTTGTAACAGGATAAATAATATCTTGTTGGAATGTACCAGACCAGATTAATAGGCCTCAATAAATCCCTCTTTCAACCTCTTCTTGTACAAAGAGAAGGTCAATTTTTTGGTTTCATCATCAATTGCATTCCAAAGTTTTGGACCTTGAAATCGAATATTGAATTTCCCATAATTTGTTTTTGCATTTGGTAGATATTAGATTACGTCTGTTTTGCAGAATATCTGGTGTTGTAACTATGAACAGTATCCACTTTAGACAGCAATAAGATATGTGACAAAATCAGAAATCTTGATTATTTCTAAAGCTTTCGACAATGGACTGGAATATGAAATGGAAAATGTTTGTTATCAAAAAGTGTGAAATACTTTAAAATACAGTACCGTGATGTGATATTCTATGACATTAATCAATAATCTTAAGTGCAGATGGCAGATGTGTCAGTATTATCGTACATACTGTGTATTCCAGATTGGCTGCGATGAGGGCTACACCAAAAAAATCAGTAGTTAATTATTACTTTCGTAATCCTGCTTTAGCGTCCTGATTATTTTCTCCAGTGTTTTGACACACTATGCTAGCCTTATAATTCAGGCTTACTTCTTTTCTTCGGAGGAAGAAGTAGGAAAATTGAGCGCGAAGACATACTTCTTTCAGTCTTTCCTTTATTGATTTGGTGGGTAAAACGTTGCGGGGTTAAGTCGATGACGTCCGAGTTTCGTTGGCTCTCCGGTTTGTTGTTCGAGCAGTGGCAGACGGATTTTTTACGATTTTAAAGCGCTTTTTTACGGAATTGCTTTGTAAGGTTGGAGAAATTTTCACGTATTCGTATTATTTAGGACCTAATTATGGAATTGACAAGAGAAAAGTCGAGAAAAAAAAGCACGAAATTTTCATCGCATTAGCACTTTAATAAAATAGTATAAGCAGTAAAGTTTCAGTGTACCAATTATGCTGACCTCACAATGCCTCAAATCAATTACTGGGATATCTAACCTGTTTAGTGAAAAGTTATCTCAGATATCCTTTACCAGTAGTTGAGGTTAATTTACTTTAGATAAATATTAACATCGGAATGTATAGATGGTACAAATAATAATCTTGGCTTGACTTGAAATAATTTTTTGTTTGAATCTATTTGTGAACTGGATTAAATCTGTGAAGTGTTTTTTTCAATTATTCAATTTGGTGTGATATGACATAAGTCATGATATTCTGAGGATAAATATGACAGTTTGCTTCGAAATATTGATATGTTTGGGACAATTTAGGTCTTTCGAAGTTTTTTTTTATTACCAGTCGAAAGCCCCACGGTATCCATGTTTTGTCCTTGTTTTAATCATCCTAATATGGTAACCTACATCATAGATAACCGCTGACTAAACATATTGAGCCGCCGACCAAATGTTGTCTATTCGTTACAAAACATCAAATATTTGGGAACTGCTTGGCTAACAGCTTAATAAACTTCACATATTTTTATACTCTGTCTAAATTTTCAAAAATGAAAAGTTAATTTTAGGGTTCAGTTCCCCTTTAAATACAGAAACTAGACGCCTTTCGGCGTTTACTCGGGCTACCTCGTGTGACATGCATGGAAAAATGATCTTGGTAGATATAGAAAAAGTGAGATGATAGGCTTGATATCTTGGAAAACAAAGAAGCTTTCAATCAAACCTGCCTTGTGAACAAAGTACATCTACAAAACTACAAAGCAACAACCCAGAAATGGCCCAGAGAAATTTTGAGTTGGGAAAGAGACTTATTAAAAATAATCTATAACAAAAGTAGGGTGATGAGGTTCAGCTGAATGAAAAATGATATGAGCAGCCCTGAAACTTTCCTGGGTAAATATTCAGGGGTTTCTTTAAGAGCCGGGCACCTGGGAAATTGATTGGCTGTGAAGGTGAGTTTGCTTGGCTGCTTTCAACATCTTAACATTATGAATTTGTGTTGTAAAGCTAATTTATCTGTTGAGCGGCGCGTCAAATCATGATTTTATTACAGTATCGATAGAGGTGATAACTTTTTGATGTTAGTTTGCGCTTAAAAATGCAGAAAATGCATCTCTCCAGCGTTAGAATTTCATGAAAATTAATCAATTTCAGGGGGGATGGGGCATGCCTCCCGGACAAGGGCCTTGCAGGCAGATGCTCGCCTGTCAAACAAACCTTTTCGAGAGCTGTTTGTAAACTCCAAAGTGTGATCGTGATGAAACTCTTTATAGTTAAGAAGGAAACAAAAACTCGGCGTTCTGCCTTTGGTTTCTTCATTATCTATGAGAGCACGATTTTTAGTATTTTGGGCCTGTTCTTTTTGCCAGACGTTATCAGTAAAAGATCGTTGTCAGCAGCTGAGGGGGTTATTTGTTCCACTATAACATCTTTTTTCAGTTTTACCGGGTGTTCTTTCCATGAAAACCATGCAAAATTTACTGCAGAATTGAAATTTTGATTGCCAGTTAAAGCGGAGCAAGTTACATTTGTAAAATGTGTATGTTTATTATTGTTTTTCCTATAGCTTACATGAATCGCATTCGTTCTCCTTTGATTAGGGAAAGGGACAACAACTGACACAAAAAATAGGGTATTCGTCACGAGAGTCATTGAACCGTTCAACTTGCTTGGCTTAAACTTTTAAATACCAGTGTGGCGGTGGAAATGTGTTAGTTGTCATCAAAAGAAAAAAAGTAATAACTGAAAACTAAAAAACGATTCTGATAGAATTTGACGGGGGTTAAATGATAAAACAATAATATTTTCCATATGTGTCTCTTTTGTGCATAGATTTTTTTTCTTCCAAATTGAGTCATCTCACCCTGAGTGAGGGTTCTTATATTTTTGTTAAAATATTAGTGTCAGTCTCATTACGATTTCAGAAGACTTGTCCTCGAACTGAAAACAACCATACTGTAACATCTCTGCCGCAATATTTTACACTTCAGGCGGTTTCAGATGATGTCGTTCACTTTCAATATCTAACAAATTTTTGGTGTTAACCTCGAAGGTTTGCTCTGCTTTCTTGATGTTAGATTTCATTTTTCGCATTATTTACAATATCTTCGAATTGCTCGTTTAATCTCTTAATCTTTTCCTTTTCTTTTGTGATGCACGTGTCCTTTCTTAATTGTTTAGTATAGAAACTGCATGTCCTTTGGTTTGCTGCTTTTTCAGTCTCGTTAGAAACTTTGTTCTCATGTTTTTTTGGATTTACAGACTGAATATTTAACTGCTTTATTTGTTTCTTAATCCAGCTTCTTCTCTTACTTCCTATCAACCACATCTTTCGGTGATTCTTTTGGTTGTGTAATTTGAGCCACATGTCTTTAAGGCTTCCTTAAACGAAGCGATGGATCCGTCTTCTGAAATAATTGTCAGCTCTAATTGTCTCTATTTTTGTTTTCGTTTTATAGAAAGCTTGGAAATGGAGGAAAGTACATATTTTGAATCCCCTAATTATTTATACAGACACAGTAAAATGACTAAGCTTTTTGAGATCTTGGAAACTATCGAGGACATGCTACAAGGCGACCTTGTCACTGGAGTTTCATTATTGTCATCCTGCACAGAAGAAGTTATTTCTAAACTCGAGCGTACTTCCAGCGATAGACCCAGTATAACAGCTGTACAAAGTACAGAAAGTAACTTGGCTGACAAGACTCCGACAACATCTCTGGAAATGGTTTTTACACCGAGACCATTTAGGTAATTACATGTTTGTAGAAACTAATCCAGTTATGAGGAGAAAAGTTCAAAAAGGGATAAATTTTACGCCCTAATAAAAGAATTTTATGCTGGCGTTTCGGACTGGAGTCCTTCTTTTATCACTCTGACGAAGGACTTCAGTGCGAAACGTCAACATCGAATTGTTTCACCACTGTGTAAAATTTATCCTTTTTTATAAATTTTTTCTGGAGAAACACCTGCGCAGCTTTCCATTTTTACCGGCGGGGAAAACGTTCTTTTTTTAAGGGGCTAGGGTAACAGTAAATGAAGAAAGCATTAGTGTAGTGGTGTGAAATACTCGAAACATATGATAATAAAAATCTTCCATTTTGATGTTAAGTATATCTTGTATTTGAGTATATTATTATTTATAAAATCAGTCATCAGAAAGAAACACTTGCTATATAGACGGGGTTCGAACCCACGTCCTTTGGAGTACTAGTCAAGTATGCTGAACACTACACCACAGCGACAACCGTGTTTGCTGAGTTGTTATTTTACTTTCCTAGCTACACAAGTGAAAAAAAAACCCATAGAAACCTATAGTCTTCGGCCTCTTGCAGTCAAAAATTAGAAAATAAATGTCAGCAAAAAATATTTTTAAGAATTTTTGTCTTCCTCTCATCAAGTCTAAAGCAGCTCTAAATAATCACAAGAAGAGACACTCGTACCCGTCAGGAGGATTACTTTAGAGTGTTTGAGACTTTTAATAGTCTTCTTGTGTCAACACTTAAGACTTCTTGTTACCGCATTTTTTAGATGTTATGATATAAATGATGTGCTGAGGTTTTCAGTTACTCTCTCGTGCATATATCTAATGGTGCTGGCGTTTAAATATTCTCTATATTTCTTACACATGATGTTAAAAACTGTGGAAAATCTGTTCAATAGTGCGCTGGAATATGGCTGTTTCTGCTGAGGAGACTCCAAATTAGGAATACGTTTCCTTATGGGTAGTTAATGTAGTGGATGGTTTGGATTTGGCATGCTAAGGAATTTGGGAGAACTAGTTTTGAGAAGAGAGTTCCTCCATTCATTTTTTCCTGCAGATCTTCCAGTGTGGGAAGCTGCTTGATAAATGTCATTAACTAACTTTGGTTTGAAGTTACTTTGAAATCTCTGCGAAAAGGATTTGAGCAATTCTTCGTGACATCAGGGAACACAGGCATTGTACATTCCCTGTGGGTATTATGGGCGATATTATATCTTATTTCTCTAGTTTGTTTGTCCAACATTTTCACTTTAGTTGAACAAAGTGGTGACGCAAGAATGACCGTCGATTATTTACTCAAAAAATAGCCGCTAACTGCTATAAAATGCGTGTAGATGTGCGACAGTCATTCATAATGCTCATCATTTTTAAAACTGCTGTCTCAACGGTTATTTTAAGTTGCTGGACGTTCCTTGATGAAATCTCTCGTCTGTGGAGGCTTGTCATCCTAAACCCACATCTGTTGTCAAAACATCGCCTGGAAATACTAACAACGTTCGCCAGTTGGCGTTCCCGAGGTAACTAATTGATCAATTTATTTATAACAAGATAATCTGTCTTGCATCTACCAATTCTTAAAAGCATTTTGACCAAGGAAACCTTTTCAGCCACTAAAATTATTTTAGTCATATTCTTTCACAACTCATATCAACTTTGGAAGCAACTTTTAAGTTGATACTCTAATATGAAAAGTTTATGAAAAAGATTACTTTATACATATGCCCAGCCAGAAAAACAACGTTAAGAACGTAAGAATTAGGTGCTTCTGATACAAGTATCTGTCTATCTCTTTTTTAAAGGCTACGAAAAGGTAGTATATTATTCTCATAAATAACTACAGCTTTAAAGTTAGGCTCCGCATTTGTCTCATTTCCAATTTTAAAATTTCAAAAATATTTTTAAAAAGTTACATCCTAGATATTTCCATCATGAAGAAGATTTCAGACTTAGGGCTATAATTGATGTGGTATTTTGATTATTTAGTTATAAAGAAATTTGGATCAGATAATTGACTGAAATGTTTCTAACTGTTTATCCAATTATCTCAATTTTCTTCAGTTAGTATGGGGTGTTTTAAAGCTCGTTTGGTACCGTGGCTGGGTCTTGAAGTTGCAGATGCTCTCGGCCAGCTAGAATGGAACCATTCAGATGTCAAGGCTGTTTATGAAGGCACACGGTTTTGTCAGCCTAAAGTTTGCAGTTATACGGCCGTTCGTGTTTTTGAAGAAATTCGGCAAGATAACAAATGCTCCCTTGATGCTCTTTCTTTATTCAATTTACCATCGCAAATTTGTTTTGGAAGTCAAGCTATTGACATTCTTACTTGTTGCTCCTTAGTGGATGCGTTGAATTTGTGCAAGGACAGCATATCAGCTGTGAGGCTTTCGCTTCATCTAGCTATCAGCCTTATTACGCACTATAAGGAAGAAATTTCAGTTGACAAAGGCTCACTTGATCTGCCAGTTGTTGATGAGGTCTGCCTGAACAACAAAGAAAATGACCGTAAAGATGGAACGTCTGAGCAAAACTTACCGATGGAAACCGATTCTTCCATAGAGCAATGGTTTGTTACTGTTTTTTATTGTTTAGCAGCCCTGAAATGCCTTTTTTTTCCTTTGTTTGCATATCAGATCATACCCCTTTACCATCCTTTTGTTTTTGTGTACTTGTTTTTTTTTGTTTTTGTAGCTTCAACGTTTGATATTTATTGTGTTTTTGTACACAAGTGTGTTACTAGTGGATAGTAGAACTTACACCATATTTCGTTTGAATTTGCAGTGGCTGGAAACTAACAAAGAGTGAAATATGGCCTCGAGGAACAGTTCTTTCGGTAACAACTTTTGCATTCTTGTACAATGTGCTGTCAAAGAACCGCGTTATTCTAGAATCTTGCATCAACGAAGCCAAGTCACAAGGAAAAGCTGTGGAATTGCAGCTCCTTAACATTGGTTCTGTCGAATCATTGTTGTTTCAGTTGGGTGTAGTTGGGTTAATAATACCCAGATTCCCATGTGCGTCTTCTTGTGGAGAGGTATGGTTACCAGTGACTGTTCATTAGTTAATGCTACATCGGCATCTTATATACCCCGCAAAGGTGTGGAAATATGTATTTTGGACACTTGACCTGGGCAAGTAAATATGAAAAATCTACTTGCCCGGACCCTAAATCAACTCGCTTTTGAATTATTTGAGTTCCACTTCATTAACTCCATCTGTTAAGTTTGAATACTGACAACTTTCCGTAATTACGCCGATATTAGTTTTTCTGCTTTCCGGAATTCAAGGCGAATTTCGCTGGTTAAAGAACAATACTTTCGCATGACGGTTCACTTTAAATTCGCTACAGTGTAAATACGACGAAATACGGCAAATATGACAAAAATTCAGAAAATCTCGCCGTAATACGGCGTTACTACGAAACAAAACTTTAGAGTACTACTGTATTGCAAGTTTAGACCCATGAAAAAAACTACCTGTCCGTGGACAACTAAACAGCAAAATTTCACTTGTCCGGGTCCCCAACGTAACGAGTCGGGCAAGTCGGGCATACG